>VXBZ01012466.1:126812-146047 GCA_013399135.1 Heliornis fulica | reverse complement strand
GACAGGGGTCAATCCCCTCTCTGGATCTGCTGTCACACTCCTGGTGATGCAGCCCAGGATGTGGTCGGTCTTCTGGGCTGCAGATGCACATTGGTGGCTCATGGCCAGCTTTTCATTCATGAATCCCACCAAGTCCTTTTCCTCAGGGCTCTTTCCAGCACACCCTCTCCTGACCTGTATGGATGATGGGGATTGTGCTGACCGAGGTGCAGGACCCTGGACTTGTGTTTGTTGAACCTCATGAGGTTCACCAGGGCCCACTTCTCCAGCCTGTCCAGGTCCCTCTGGATGGCATCCCATCCCTCTGGCATGTTAACCTCACCACCCAGCTTGGTGCCATAAGACCTTGAATGTCTCCATCCTCCCCTGTGATCTGCCTGGGGAACAATTCAAAGAGGGAAAGTCATAGTTTGGAGGGGAAAAAAATATCCCTGAAGCTTTGTTTTAAAATTTAATTCCCTTTTTTACAAATTTAATCTTTTCTGAAAGACTGGTGAGCCCTTTGGAGCACAGTTAATTTCATGCACTCATATATCACAAAAAGAGGGGAAAAGGATGTTAGACAGTCTGAGTGTTTTTCTTCTTACACAAATTAAACTTGATTGGGTGATGACTGGCTGGGAGGAAAGGTTTTATTTTAACAATTGAAACTTTTAACCTACTTTCAGGATAAAGAAGCTAAATTACAGATCCCAAAACTGTGATAAAAGGTAATAGGGGAGAGAGATAAACCTGGTGATGTTATACAACCATTGGAGAAAGTAACGGGGACTTGGTTCTCCATAGTTGTGTGTACAAAGATGGGGGGACAGTTTTCTCCCTTCTGTATAACTGGTTTAAACTGTGATACACAATAAATCATCCCTGGGAGAAAAAGAAAATTACCCAAAGCTGTGTCTTGCAAAATGTAGTTGCTGTGTGCTGTTTTTCACGCTGTGCAGTTGGCATTGGTGAAACTCTGTGGTACCAGCTCAGTGACCAGCAGGCTGACCTCAGCTTTCTGGACTAACTGCCAGTTGATGAGCTGGCTGGCTGTGTTGTCTGGTTTGCAGGCGTGTCGTCTCCCAAGAACATCGTCTTATTGGGAGCAGGGACATGGAGTCATCTGTTTCATTGTAGGCAGAATCATAGAACCAAAGACTGGTTTGGGTTGGAAGGGACCTCAAACATCATCTAGTTCCAACCCCCTGCCATGGACAGGGACACCTTCACCAGCCCAGGTTGCCCAAAGCCCCATCTGACCTGGCCTTGAGCACAATCAGGGATGGGGCTGCCACAGCCTCTCTGGGCACCCTGTGCCAGGGCCTCACCTCCCTCAGAGGGAAGAATTTCTTCCTGACATCTCATCTAACCCTGCCCTCTGTCAGCCTGAAGCCACTGTCCCTTGTCCTGTCACTGCACTGCCTGGNCCCCGTAGGACCCCTTTCCGTTGGCTGTAATTGGGTCTCCCCGGAGCCTTCTCTTCTCCAGGCCGAACAAGCTCAGGTCTCTCAGTCTTTCATCACAGGCAAGATGCTCCAGTCCCCTGGTCATCTTCATGGAGTCCTCTGGACCTGTTCCAGCAGCTCCAAGTCTTTCCTGTACTGGGGACCCCAGAGCTGGACACAATACCACAGAGGGGGCTCTTGAGAGTGGAGGGGCAGAATTCCCTCCCTGGACCTGCTGGCCACACTGTTGGTGGCTGGGCCGTTGGCAGGATGCTCTGTGCACCTTTGCATTAGCTGCTTGGCCTCTGTGGTGAGATTTGCTGGAAACTTTGGAGCTAATTCTGAAGAAACCCCAACAAATCCAACCAAACCAAACCCCCATCAAACCTCCCAAGCTCAAACTAAACCAATTATAAGATGATATGTTTTCTGTTTCTTCTTCAACAAGAAAACTTAGAGTAAAAAGTCATGTTTGTGGTATTCCTGGTGTCCACAGCTTGCAGTTGCAGTTAGGAGCTGGTGTTTTAACCTCAGCAGTGACAGCTACTACAGTGACAACCATTTATTTTTTCCCTGAACCGACTGATCTCTGGGTTTTAAGCACAGTAAAGTTGCCTGCTGCTAACACTTGCAAGGCTGAGCACCAGGCTGTTTCTAGGCAATTAAACGTTGCAGCTCTCGCCTGAGCCCCGATGACGCCATCTCTCCTAGCAGGCGATCTCATTAAGCCTGTGAAGATATTTCACCAGGGAATTTGCTTTCTGGGCTTCAAACCACACCGAGAGCCGGTGGCGGCGCCGGGTGCCGCAGATGGTGCACTTGGGGTTCGGGGAGCAGCTGCGCTTCGCAGAGCTGGTTCATGGAACCCAGTTTAGTTAATATGGGGTCCAGTTCTTCTCAGAAAGGAGAATGTCTCTGCTTTAACTTCTGTTGTGTGATTGTTTCCGCCTTTAAGTTGTTATTCTTAATGAAATAAATTTTCATTTCATGAGGTTCAACCAGGCCAAGTGCAAGGTCCTGCATCTGGGTCAGGGCAATCCCAGGCACAACTCCAGACTGGGGGGAGAGTGGCTCCAGAGCAGCCCTGAGGAGAAGGACGGGGGAGTGCTGGTGGATGAGAGGCTCAACATGGCCGACAATGTGCTCTTGCGGCCCAGAAGCCAACCGCATCTTGGGCAGTTGGCTTCTGGGCCACAGAATCCCCTCTACTCTGCCCTCTTGAGACCTCACCTGGAGTACTGTGTCCAGTGCTGGAACCCCCAACGCAAGAAGGACATGGACCAGTTGGAGAGGGTCCAGAGGAGGCCACAAAGATGATAAAGGGGCTGGAGCACCTTTCCTACGAGGACAGGCTGAGAGAGTTGGGGCTGNTGGTGGCTGCCCCAAGCCTGGAGGCGTTGAAGGCCAGGTTGGATGAGGCCCTGAGCAACGTGATCTAGTTGGGGGTGTCCCTGCTTCTTGCAGGGGGGTTGGACTAGATGACCTCTGGGGTCCCTTCCAACTCTAATCATTCTATGATTCTTTGAAATGTTTCTAGGTGAACCACGTGGGCTGTGTCCTCTAACGTGTTTCCCCATCTGTGTGGCACGGGTAGACACGCAGAGGATAAAAAGCAACAAACACCTGGAAAAGCAGCAAAGCTTGTGCCTGGCCAAAATGTGCTGCTTTGCTCTGCATCCCCATCCTTAACCTTAGGAAGTGTTGGTTATTGCACATGAGTGGTATTTACTCTCAGAAGACAAAGAGAAGTGTTTCAGGGTGGCACTGGGGAAAAAGAAGGGCAGAGCAGTGGAGAACTGGGGGTTTCTCTTCCTCTTTGATGGCTTTTGCACAATTACAAAGGTTGGAAACCAAAATTTCCCTTGTGATAGGTCCCTCCTGGTGCTGTGGGTTCAGTTCTGCAGAAAGCCACAGCTGCCAGTAGCCTGTACCCTGGGATCTGGATCAGAGGGATGCTGACACTTGTTGCAGGTGGATGTGCCTTTGCGAGCTCCCTCTGTGTTCTGAGTGTGTGTGTGAGCAGCAAGGCTGAGGGTCCAGTCCTTGGGAATCCATTCCTTCATCCAACACTGGATTTTCTGCAACATGCTGTGCAGGTACAGATGTGTGTACAGATGCAAACCTGTGTAACGTTTTGCTGTGCTCTCTTTCAGGTAGAGACGTTGACCCATCAGCCTAGAGCCACAACGGTACACGCCGTCCGGGACTCGGAGCTTGCCAAGCTCCCAGAGGGAGCGCTGACATCCATCAAACGCAAGTTCCCCCAGGTAAGAAAACGAAAAACATTTGCTGTCTGTGTCAGAGATGTCCAAGGAACTAAATCTCTCTGTTAGCACCATGTCCTTGGGGGATGTGTGTGATGGATGTATACTGAGAAAACATTTTCTTCTCTTTGTCTGCCCCATCCGATCCATACCCGGCTTTTCATCAGCTTCTCTTGCTTTATCTTCTAATCAATCTCAGCATGTTTGTGTTTTGTGTGTTGGGAAGAAGCTCCTGCTGAGTTCAGGACATGCATCCTTAGCAAAGTGGGAATTCCTGAGTGCTAGTGATGGTAATCAAAAGTTTGAGTTCTGAAATCCCTTCTGAGGTGTTGCTGTGCATTGTCTTGCTCGAAGGGACACAAAGTCAGCACGTGGTTCTATGTCCCTTTATTTCCAGAGCATGGATATTTGAGGGCTGAGTTTCCTCTAGTATTTTAGGCCATCATTCCTCATTCTGCAGCTGCCAGATCTGTCTGTGTACCTGAGACTCTGATTGCTCCCTCTGAATACATCAATTCATCCGTCTTCTTTAATTCATTTGACATTATATCTCTCTCCTGTAAATCTGGAGACTGAAGGACTTGAAATTTAATTCTTTTGTCCCTAAGTGCATCAGGACATTATTCTAAGCACTAAATCGTTGTGCTGGCCTTAAAGGCAGTTCTTTAATGCTGTTACTTCAAATTATTTCTGATTTTTCATTTTGCTCTCTTTAAGATGGGTACTTACCTTACAGGATTTCTTAAAAAAACCTGCAAAAGTAATAAACCAAATTAAAATACTCTTATTTTTTGCTTTCCTAGAAACCATAATAACATTTCCAATTATTCACTGTTAACTGTACAATACAGAGCCTCTATTCATGCATTCTCATGTTACAGTGACCATGGGGTTGTCTGTATTAGGAGAATTTCTTCATTGCCATAAGCATTCAGAAGTTATGTCAATGAAAAAGAATCCAATTTCCATGTAACATTATTTTTAAGTGTTTCAGGACTTCTGTTGTGGGTTGTTAAGGCACTCCTGTTCTCCAGGGCTCTCTTGTATAGTCCTCTGGTTCTGCTCTCTATTAAAGGGACAGATTTCCCACCCAGATTTATGAACTGGTCACAGTGTGCCATTCCTGTACCTAACAAGGCACTCACTGGGCATCCTGTCTCGAGTTGCCCTTTTAATATCACTTTCTTGCCTGACTGATCAGGAAGGAAGGAAATGAGCAGGGTAAAATTAAAAGAACCTTTTTCCTCACGTAGTGGATGAATTAGTGGTACAGATAAATGTGTAGCCTGTAAATCAGTAATAAGCACTGAACACTTAAAACCAGGAATGCCTCAAATACTGCTCTGCACTAAGGCTGTGTTTTCATTCCTCCTCCTTGTCTGGGGCAACATTTGATTTCAGAGTCTCTCTCCCTTTTTCCTACTTTATCCATTACAGAATTGTCCCCCCCTACCCAGAAGTGCTCTCTGTGAGGTTGAGGGTCTTTTTGGTTTGCAGTTAAAGTCGAGCTTGAGTGTTATGTCAGCAGTACGAATCAAAATACTGATCTGTAATAGAATTTAGAGGAGCTCCATGGCTGAAGTGCCACCTGTCAGCCCCAAATTCCTCAGCTTTTCCTGTATGGAATCAGGTCTCTCTGGTCTTGCACAGTTTGGCTAATCAGTTGTAGTGAAACAGAATGGAAAAATAGATCCTTTAAGGAAATACAATACAAAAAAGGTTGCTAGAAAAACACATTCTTACTGGTGTTTGAGATCTCCAAGTTCAAAGCTAGATGTTAAACTGGAAGTGTGAGACCTTGTATTTGTACTATGGGATTAATTTAGAACAAGCATTAGAAATAGAAAAAGGAGTGTATGATAGGCTTTAAGTAGGTGATTTATGTGATTAATGCCTTCCTACTGTCTTTACAACCTAAGATAAAATACTTTTATATGATCTGAAAGTTCTTGTGTCTTCTTTTTGTCTGTTAGGTCCATCAGGTAAGAGAGAAAGGACAGAAGTGGGAGGGAATTGAAGTGATGGGAAGTAAGCAATAGGGTAGGCAGTTTGAATTCAAGCAGAAAGGACAAAGATAACTGTACAGTTATAGTATACTGGAGAGGAGGTTTTGGGCTGGTAACTAATAAATTGCATCCAGAGAAAAGGACCTGAGTAGCTGTTTCTTAGGACATGGATCCAGGCATTTGGGGAACAAGAGCTGACCATGCCTGAACAGTGTCAGGTGAAAAACAAAAGTGATGTTAACAGAACGGGTGCTGGAGCGTGGAAATCCTCACATTCCTTGTGATGTTGGAGACACTTCAGTATGAGCCCATGGCAGCTCATTTAAAGGAGGAAGCAGATCAGTGGAAGAGAGTCCAGGGGAGAAAAAGGCATCTAGTTGGTGTCAGGAAATACTAACCTGTGCAGTCAAAAGGTCTGAGAGGGAAAGGGCTTCAAAGAGGGAGAACATGCTGGCTGTTTTCAGGTGTGCAAAGCTGCCTTCTGATAAGCTGCTCTCCAAACAGAGAGCAAGCAGGAGCATATGAAAATTGCAGCACTTGGATCTTAGGAAAAAGGTGATTCTGCTCCTGCAAAGGTGAAAAGATGGTCCCTTGTTTCTGTAACCTCTTAAAAATCATTATTTGAGGTGTTTCTTAGTGCTGAGCAGAGGGATGGGGTGAGTATCTCTTTACAGCCACTGGAGTTCCTGAGGGTGAATTGCCCTTTCCAGTAGTTACCTTTGAGCTTCAATGTTTCCTGTTAAGGGTGAAGAACGCTTTAATTCTAGGAGTTGGTGGAGGGACTTCATCCCACGTGCTCTCCACCAGCTATGGTCTGTTTGCAGATGATTGGGAAAGGGATGCAACTCTGGAATTCTTCATAAGAAAACATTTCCTGTGGGGTAAGACCATTGTAAATGGGAATGGTGCTTGCTGATGGGAAAATGATGAGGGAAATCATGCCCCATCAGTCTCTACAGTAATTTGGGTTCCTTGAGCTCTGATGTGCAGCCTGGAAAAACTGCACAGCTGGGGCTTGGGGAAGCACCATATGCTCGCCCTGGTTTGTCTTCTCCCCTGGGCATCTGCCTCAGTCCTGTTCAGAACAGAGTCCTGGTCTGCTAGGTCCCTTGGTGTGACCCAGTGTAGCTGCTGGTACGGTGGGGGCTGAAGTGGGGGGTGTGGGGTTTCTCGTCTCAGTTGTAATAGCCAAAACCCCAGAGGATGTGCCCAGGAGTGACAGATGTTGCCCTTTAGACCCTGCTCAGTCTGTAGAAGTCAAATCTACATCTTCTAGTTTCTCAGGAAAACATCCCACCACTCCAACCTTGCACTGCTCTGGGTGTGGCATCCTAGACCTTCCCAGCTGAAGGTGGAAAACTGCAGCACAAAATATCTCCTTTGTTTTGTCAGGAGCCCCACCTGAGGGCCAGAGCCCCCAGCACAGCTCCCGGGACACTCAGCCAGCGAGAGCGTTCGCTTCCCTGACAGCGCCAGCACTCGCTGCCGGTGCTGCTTGAAGCTTCTCAGCAGTGCAGGAGTGGAGGGGAATCGATTCTTTCTATTTTCATCGCTGCCTTCGGTCCTGAAAAGTAGGACAGAGAATCAGCTCACGATTTTTGGCACCACGAAGCAGTTTCAAAGCAGTAGCGGGAGCGCAGAATTTGTGAACAGATTACAGAGATTTTTCTAACGTCAGTGGATAACTTGGAGCTCATTTCATAGATTATCTTTGCTCTACTGAGCTGGGACTGCTTTTATAATTCTCACTTGAAATTTAGACTTGCTATAGCTGGTGGAAATTATTTAGGAGCTGTGGGGAGGTGAAATGTCAGACAACTCTTTGCTCACTAGAAAGGCATGGTAGAAAACACGGAGTGTTTCTGCACCTTTCTGTTAATTCTCCAAGTCTACCCTCGGGATTTGAATATATTCAGAACCTATCAACTGTCTTGAGCAATGAGTTCTGCTACTTTTGCAGGCAGATTTTAACCAAAGCTTTGCTGAAGTGGATCTGAGCCTTCCCTGGAGTTCTCTGCCTTACCAAGGGAGTTTGGGAATGTGCCCTCCTTTCAAAACGCTTCCCTCGGGCATTGTGCATGTTGTGCGTCACGTTATTTAAGCTTGATGTGGCACTGTGGAATAGGTCAAGAGAGGCCATGCTTCTGGATTTTTCTGCATCTGTTCTAGTGGGCCATTAAAATAAGTTTTCCCTGATTGTAGAAGTGGATGTGAAAGGGAGAGAAGAAAAATGTTCAATGGAAACATGCTCACCGGCTGTAGCTGCCCAACGCGAGGCAGGCAGGAGCGAGTGCTTAGTCATAGCAGTGATGCGAGACTGACATTCTTCTGCAAGACACAATAGATCACAAGCCTTTGGAGCTCAAACAGCCCCAGGATGAAGCCTCAGTTCTTCTGTATGCCTTCGTGGCATTGGAGAGGGGACCAGAGATTGTCACGAGTGAGCGTTTCCCATTTGCCTTGTCTCGTCAGATCTCAGGCTGTTGGAAGTTCTAAGCGGAGCCCCCTTGCTAAGCTCCCCCATTCTGGGGCTTAGCCACGACACAGAGTGTTTTATCTGATCTGGGGTCCTATAAAGCTTCAGTAACACTGTGGATTTATTCAAGTTGATGATCTAATTTACCTCTCCTCCTCTCTTGTCCCTCAAAAAACCCCAACAAACAACCCCAAAACCTTTAAGAAAGGATAATTGCAACTCCTGGGAAGAGCTGCACAGAAATGAACTGGCCATTGTGGGACTCTGTGCAGATAAACTGGTCATTATTTTCATTTTACCCCAATTGAATTTACTTTGCACAACAGAAAGCCCTTGGCAGCCCTGTTTTCCATGCTCGCTTGGGTCTCTGTGTGGCAGAAAGCCCTTTTACATGTCCTTTAACTAAATCCCAGTATGGGAAGGTCTACAATAGCCTGTGGTAAAAACACCAATAAATTGTTGTTTAACATATTTAATGTGCAGGTGCCTGTTGAACAGTTGGTTGGAAGTTTTAAAGGTTTAATTGTTGTTATCTTAATGTTAAACTTCAGAGTCACCAGTGAAAGTACTTGCTCACCTCTAAACCAGATTGTTCCTGTGGGAATACTTTGGATCTGGGTGATGTTGGAAGATCCCCTGGAGAGGATTGGAACAGACTTGTATGGAAAACCATGTTTTGGATTTGTACAGCTTCGTGTCTGCTGGTTATACGGGATCCAAACTGGTGTGTTGGGTTTCATAGAATCCTAGTGAGGTCAGAAGGTACCTTCAAATGCCATCTAGTTCCACTCCCTGCAGTGAGCAGGGACATCTTTAACTACATCAGGTTGCTCAGAGCTTCATCCACCCTGACCTTGAATGTCTCCAGGAATGGGGCCTCCACCTTTTCTCTGGACAACCTGTACAAGGGTCTCACCACTCAGAGGGAAGAACTTCCTCCCAATGTCTCATCTACCCCAGCCCTGCTCTAGTATAAACCATCACCCCTCGTCCTATCACCCCATGCCCTTACAAACAGTCCTGCCCAGCTTTCCTGTAGGTTCTTCAGGGACTGGAAGGGGCTCAGAGGTCTCCCCACAGCCTTCTCTTCTCCAGGTTAACTATCCCAGCTCTTTTAACCTGGCTTTGTAGGAGAGATGCCCCAGCCCTCAGATCATCCTTGTTTGTTCTTATTTTTCTCCTCTTCTGTTAAAGATGGACTTGTACTACATGGTACTTTTTGCATCAGTTGTTACTCTGCATCTGTGGTGCAGAGTATCACGTTATTTAAGCTGTGGACAGGAGAGGTGGTGCTTCTGGGTTTTGTAAATGTAATGATTTCTCTACATCAGCTTTGTTGAAAGCTACCTAAGGTGGGAAAACACCGTGTTTGGTACCTCTGGTACCTGTTAGCAGAGGGTCAGTTTGCCAGGCAGTCTCAGAATGACATCAATACCCATAGGGAAGTGCTTCACAAGGGAGTTCTCATGGAAATCCCCTGAAAGGGCTGTTTGTAAAGCAGCTCTTAAGTTTCACAGTTGAATAGGAACAAAATATTTAACTGGAGCCCAGCCTTGGAAGATTAGCTCGGTGTGGATAATAGGCTGGAATATTTATAGGGATTATAGGATATAGAACACTTCAGAGTGACTGTGGCCTCTCAGAGAGGGGTTTGCAGTGGCTGTGGACAGCACCTAGTGCCTGAGCTGGATGGAGTAGTCTGTGCCATCATTGCTGGTCACCGCGGCCGAGCTGTGGCCCCGTTGCCGAGGGATGTCGGTTTTGAAAGTGATCAACCTGAAGCAGGCAAATCCAGTCCCCTGGAATGCCAAGTTTAGTCCCTCTGCAGTGCAGAGGCTGCAGGTCTGTTGAGTAATTTAATGTTAGTTTAGTGAGGGGAAAATTAATGGTTTTCCAGAGCCTGCTCTGTGGCAGATGCAGAAACAGACGCTTGGGTTCAGTGCAATGGTGCAGGGGGACTGGAGGCTGCTGAGAGAGCTGGAGTGCATCTTTCTGGGGATGGTGATGGTTCAGCATGGCTGAAGACAACAGGGCTCTGGGCATATGAGGTGGGGAGCAGTGCCTGGGTCAGAGGGATGGAACTGTGTTGAGGAAAGTGCTCCCGAACACTGAGAAAGAAAAATGCTCTTTGGTGAGAAACAAAAATCCCGTTTTGCCCTGCACAAAAGAGTTCTGGTGAGTTGATCTGAAATGGTGTGTAGGTGGAAGGGGGAGCAAGTGTTTTATTTCCCTTGCAGAAACCAGGTCTCAGCTCAGTGTCCTGCTAGGAGACAGGTTCTTTGACTCCAGGTCTGTGGAAGCAGGAGAGCTTTTGGAGAATGACACTCCTGGATGATGGCAAAATAGTATTTTGTGCCTGTAAGTTCAGTACTTTCCTTTCTGGTGTGAAAAGCCTTTTGCATAAGCTCAGTGAGTGAGTTTTGGTTTGCTTTTTTTTGAACACTGACCCAGTTGTCTTTAAGACCCAGGCAGGCTCCATACTCGAGACTCCAGGTTGGCGCTGCCAGACCCTCTGGGCACATACTGAAGTCGCTGGCTGTGACCTTCCTGAGTCCTGTCCCAGCTGGAGGTGGCAGCAGAGGGTAGGAAAGGGGCCTTCTCACAAGGACGTGTTTAACCTCCAGCTTCAGCGCTGTAGCTCAGGTCTGGCCTTGCAACAGAAGTGCCTAATCAATGTCTCTGCTTCTCATTACTGCGTGGAGAGATTAACTGTGATTAATCGGTGATTAACAGGGCAGGATCAGCTCACTGCCAGCCCAGTTTCTAATCGTGAGAATGAGAAATTCAGCTTTCTCACAAAGCAAACCCAATCCCTAGTACAGGGGGTCAGAAAGTTTGGATTTACTTCACAGGCAGTTAACGATTCTCACCTAATTTAGAAGCCTCCCGGTGTTCTTGGATGAGTCTGGACTCCGACTCGCTGCCTTTCACAGCGCAGATTTTTCTTGGAGCCCTCAATCCACAGCGCTGGATTCTGCCAGCAGACCAGGCTCTGCCTCATGGGGAGGGGGCTGTGTTTGCAGGGCTGGGTGGATGGGTGCTGCAGGGGACTGTAGAATCCAGGATGTGCTTAGGGATGAGCACACCAGCTGCTGCCAACTGCACTGTGAAGTCTGTGTAGCTCTGGGTGACGGTGACACTGTGGAAGTGAGGCTGTTTTGCATGTACAGATGTCTGGAAAGCTCTCTGCTTGGGGATGGGGGGTGGAAGCCTTACCTGTGTTTGGAAAACCAGCTCCCCATTGGTCACAGGGACAGTGCTGGAGGCTGTGTGGCACCTCCAGAGTCAGCAGTGCTGCCAGAGCTCTGCCTTCCCCACTGCCCCAGCCCTCGCTGCCACATCCCAGAGCTTTTCCTAAAAATGCAGCTGAACAGGGTGGGAAGGAGCCACTGCTGAGTCCAAACACAGACATCTGTGCCCTCTGTTTGCCTTGTTCTTGCCTGGCTCTTCTGGACACACTGGGGGGAACTCTAGTTTCCCTGCAATCCCTGGCCAACACCTTACAGCCTGAAGGCTAATTTCTGCTTCTTCCTTCTCCAGCCCTCCCCAAGCTATGACAGCCCCCTCCATCTTACCCCAGCTCCTCTCACGGGTGCCTCAGCTCACTCATTGTGCTCTCTTTGGTTGTGCTGCTCCTTCTCATGCCATGTTACTGGCAGGGTTATGGTAACACTGCTTGGAAACCTGAAGGGTGATAGGGTTTTTTTTTTTAATTCTCCCAGTTGAACTGAATTTGGTGAGAGGTGCTCCAGGTGCTGTGTGTGCTAATGGGTGTAGGTCAGTCATTGAAGCTAGTCTGCTGTTGATGAAGAGATGTTATTTGTATTGACTTCTCCCTCGAATGGATGGACAAGCCCCTTTAAAAGGAACACATTGCCTGTTTGTGAAATAAAATGTAGTCTCTGCAGTCTCAAACTCCAAGGAAATTTCGGGCCAGTTCTTAGCTCTGATCCTAAATTGATGTTCCTTCGACGTTGCCATGACTGCGACAGAGTGACTCATCCCGTTGTGGTTGGCGATTTGCTTGTCTTACAAAGTCACCAGGGAAATAATTTCTCCATATCTATACATACCATGGCTGTAAGGTTTGCTATAGCAAACAAGACAAATAATATTTCCTGGTAATAGGAGCAGCCAACTGGAAAATGAGACCAATAGGCTCTATTCTTAGTGCCACCATTAACCTTGGAGGTTTTCTTTAACTTAGCCGGAGCTCTCCTTAGCTGTCTGTAGAGCAGAAAAAGTTATAAATACAGGAGATGATTTTAGTAAGTAATTAAAATTCTGACGTTTAAAGTGTTCAGAAGTGTAAAACGCTCATTGCACCTTCCAAAGCTGCTTCCAAAGTAAAGTCTCGGTGCGGATACGGGTTGTCAGGTGAGCTGGGAAGAGGCAGTGCCTGCGCGCAGTGGTTGTCACCCTTAGGAAGGGTGACATCCACACAGCTCTGAGGAGGAATCCCCTCAGAGCTGTGTGGATGTCTTCCCCTCTCTGCTCCCTGTAGTTGGGGCAATTTCCTGTAGCTATACCAGGCACCATTAATTGAGTCCCAGTTGGTGTTATCTGGATGTTATTAAAGTGTTAATGAGTTGGCTGTAGTGGGTGATGGTCAGCTCTGGATGTGTTTGGACAAAGGGAAGTGGTTTAGATCCCATGTGGGTTCTGCTGGGACTTGCTGCAGTTTTGCAATCACTCATTAATGGTGACAGTCATGTGGCACAAGTGGGGACAGACGATTGTGTCCTCTGTTGTGCAAAGAAGAGAAACAGAAGAAGTTGGCGCAGGGTCACTGAGGAGATGGTTGATGTGGCACCTTTAGGAACATGCAGTTATGGCTGTGGGATGGGCATTGCTGACATACCCTTGTGTAGCTCTTCCTCCTTGTAGCGTACTCCTTTAGTTCTTACTCCTTGCTCTGCTCTGTCACTGTGTTGGAGATTGTCTCTTTGTGCTTCTCCCTTCCTCCTCCTGCTTAGTAAGTATCGGTGCTTATCAAAGCTATGGAGTTTTCTAGTCTCAGGTGATGTATTTTGTTTTATGTGTATATGGTCTTTTGTTTGAAAGATGCATCCTGAAGGGCCTGTTCGTACGGGAACAGCGTGTTGGCCTGTGTCCAAACTCAGCCATTGCTGATGCTTGTTTAGGTTGTTACCAGCTTGGAGAACGCTGCTTGTTTGGGTTTAGGGGCGATTTATGTCCTCCTGAAGATCAATGTTATTTGAGCTTGCATTCTTTCTCCGAGGGAGAGTATCCAATGATCCCTCCATTAAATCATTCTGCATCTAAATATCTCTTTTCCTTCTTTGACAAACATTTCTGTGCAGCTTTACAGAAGTGATGCATTTTCCAAGTCTATCACTCATCAACCTTCTACTACACTCCCTGTGGGGAGCTCCTGCTGGCGGTCGAGATGAGCGTGTCGCGTTTCACGGCCGTTTGAGTGTTGGTGTGTAGCCATGTAAATCCTGTTGAAAAAATCTGTCCCGTCAAAAGCACCACGTGAACATCATCAGAAGGGAAAGCAATTTCTTAGTGTGTTCTGATTCTGCAGGTGTTTAGCATGTGTGTTTCTCTCTCTTTTGTGTCTTAAAGTTGTAGTTACTACAAACTCTGAGTAACTCACAGTGGGTAAGGTGGAAGCAGGATGATGGGGGGATCAGTGTGAGTACAGACTTGGGCCTTTTTCTGACTTCAGTGCCTACAGAGGTGGAGATGTGCAACAGTCACATGATGGAGAAGACTGACTTAGAAGTGCACGGGTGCTGTGGAGAGGAAAGAGGAGAACTGCAAATGCAATTTGACATGTTTCCCAAAATAATTGGATTTTTTTCTTCTGTTCCCAAAGCAAGTTGAATACTGCTTTTGGGGATTTGTTTTCTTGTTTTTCTGGATTGAAGTAAAATAAGGTAAAAGAGATCAAGGCAAATGATCTGTCACCATACATTATGGCCAGGAAATCAGCTATGGTTATAAAACCTTCTCTGTATAGTTCAATTGGAGATAACATCTAACAAAAGTTTGAAAGTATCCTTTTAGATGTGTTATTTTTAGTACACTACCTTCTAATGTTTGTGTCTCTTCTTTTTCTTTCTCTCCCATTGCTAGGTTGTGACTAGACTTATTCACTTGCTGGGTGAGAAGATTCTTGGCAGCCTTCAGCAGGGAGGTAAGACTCGTTCCTGGACTACTCCCATTGATGCTGGTGCTTCCTCAGAGCTAGATTTCCATCATTAAATCTGGAAAGTGAGAGCACATACTTGAAAAGAGAATTTGTCGCTAAATGTTTTAGCTGTTGTCACTGGTGATTTTATTATATATATGTTATAAAAATGTGTACAGATTACTTTGCTTTTTGGTGGAGCTTGGCAAAATGAATGTGGGAATTGAATGATTTGCAATTGAGATAGAAAGGTCTTCGTGCATATGTCTGGTGAAGTTTTTCCTTGAAATTTCTTGCAAGAGCAGAGCTCAAAGGGAGCTTTGGAAATGGCAGCTGTAATAGACTTGAACAAGATAGTCATGCTGAGTGACATCTGCTTGTAGATTGACTTAATATGTCTGTATTTACATTATCTTAATGAATTGCATGAGAAGAAATGGTCTGCTATGGATTGGCTCTTAAGCTTTGTGTACGTGGTAGAGGCAAAACAAAGTGTATTTACTGATGGGAGTGAGTAGGAGGAAATTTTCCAAATTCTCTTGATCAGCTTTTAAAAGACAGCAGATGCACGGGAACTGCTGAGGGTGTTGCGGGGTTCTTTGCTGTTATGAGTTGTTTAGTTTTTGTTTGGTTGGATTTTTTTTAATTACTTTTATTATTGGTTTTGCCATATTTCAAGGAGGCTGAAAATGAGGAAGCCAACTGTCATGTTTTGGGGAGCGGATCTCAAAGTCACGCTCATTCTCTCCACGCTCAGCTTTCTGCACACAATCAGTTGTGTATGAATCTTTAGTGATAATTGTACTTCTGTGCATGCCAAAATGCCTTTGTGGCTTCGGGAAACAGTGTGCTGTCTGGGGAAACTGGGGGGAAAATTGGCACCAGTTATAGGAGTTCAATCAGAGAATCGCCGTTGAAGCTTTGAAGTGGGAAGGATCAATGGAGAAGAAGGAGCTGTGCAGTGATGTGTAACTTGTTTGAACCTACAGATATCTTTCCCAAAGAGTGGAAAAAGCTAATTCATGTTCTGTGCAGAGCTATTTTAGAAGGCTTGAAATGCAGAACTCAATCGCTGAATATATTTGAAAAAGGTTTATCTGATGTTTCTCTGTGTCCTGCAGAGTACTGTTGATCTTGCATATAGACTTTGAGTCAGTTTCCATATGGTGTATCAAGTACTTCCATATGTCCATCTCAAGAATTCATTTAGTGGTGTATCTTAGGGCTTTGCTAGGTAAAATGAGATCAGCCAGACGTTAAACCCTTAGATGACAACCAGTTTATTGTGTAGAATCATANGGACAGAGCTGACGTGCTGGCTGGAGCGACAGGAGTTCTCATGGACGGCAGTGGAAGTTCATCTGAACATACCTGTGATCTTTCCTCAGGCTCTGGACCCTCGGTGCTGGCACTGGCGCCATGCTGACAGCAGTGGGCTGAACGGTGCTCTCCCTCCCCCATCAACACTAGTTTAAAGCTCTCTGGACAAGTCTAGCAAGCCTTTGCCCAAGCACCTTCTTCCCCTTCTCAGTTAGGTGCACTCCATCTGCCCCTAGCAACCCAGGCTTCTCAAAGCACGCCCCGTGGTCTACATACCCAAAGCCCTGCCTGTAGCTCCAGTCCCTGAGCCATGAGTTGACCTGCCGGATACGTTCAGCCCTTGCAGGTCCCTGCCCTTTGACTAGGAGTGCTGATGAGAATACTACCTGCACCTCAGAGTCCCTGACTGTTGTACCCAGGGCCTTGAAGTCCCTTTTGATGTTTTGCAGGCTGCTGCCAGCTGTGTCACTGGCACCCACATGAAATACCAGTAGTGGGTCAATCTCCCGTGTCTGTGTCCGGAGCCGCCCCCCCGCGTCAGCCTTGTACTCCAAGCAGAGTTGAGAGGTGTTAGCAGCACAGCAAGGTTGTCTGGGAAGGTTTATTAAAAGAGAAAAGAAATAGCATCAAAACAAAGAGTTTTCAGACCACCCCCATCGTAGCTCTTTGTGTTCTGAGCCATCTAGGAAGGACTTCATCTTTGTCACGTGCATCACTTTCTCCTGTCAAAAGGAGGATGCTCCTGCCTCTGCTTTCCACTGCCCTTATTCATGGTCCATTCTCAGCTTGCCATGTTTCATCCAAGATATTCCCACAGATACTTCATAGCTTCTTCAGGGGTTCCATATTTTATTTTAATAATACTAAGTACACATCTGGAAAGCTCCACATCTTCCCATATAGGAGAGAAGGGGAGATAGGTGGAGATACACATTTCCTAGAGGAACTTTGGTGAACACAGGCCTTTCTTTCCTTGATCAGAAATGCTGTAGCAAGTGAAAATCAATTTATAGAATATTCTGATACTGACAACAGGTTTGGGGGTTTTAATTAAGCTGATTCCTCCTGTGGGGTGGGTAGATCAATGCCTGTCCTGAAGTTGGGGCTGTACAAAGTGATTCCAAGTACCTTTCTTTTTCTTAGCAGGTCATGTAAATGCCCTCTGTATTCAACTTGTCTGTGGCATCCAGATATTTTTAACTCATTCCCACAGGAATACAGACTATGCAATTCAGATTTTAGAACCTTTCTTTCTCCAGGATCAGAACTGGATGGTAAGCTGGAGTGTGGTTGGAAGTTGAAGCCTCGGGACTGGTCCTGCACAGGGAGGGCTCTCAGCTTCCTCACAGCATTTGCTTTAAGTCAAAATCAGTCAAGACATACAGTGCAGAAATATCTCTCTTCCCACCCTCCTCCTGTTTTTTTACCTCCACAGACTTGACACTTACCTTACAACCTTACCTTACGTAAGACTTTTACCCACAGGTGACAGCAGCCAAAAACGGTGGAAAATTGATCTTCATCTTCTTGCATATGAAATACATGGGAACTCTTTCCTGTGAGACTGAGGATGTCATGTTTATCTTGGATTAACACTTCATTGATCCTTTCTTTGCTGCCTGAGGGTTGAAAACAACAGGATGACACCTACTTTTCCAGGTTGGCTGATGACAAGGTGTGTTTTTCCTTTTCAAACAGGTCACCCGCTTGGATTGCACAGCTCCAGTAGCAAGTGGGATGCCGGAAATCCTGCCAGCAACCTCTCCACGGTAGCAATCATGCCGGTGTCTGAAGAGGTGCCGCTCACGGCTTTTACTCTGGAGCTCAGGCATGCTCTGAGCGCTGTGGGTAAGAAGTGTTCATGTGTCACTGCATCGTGGGGAATAATTGCTGCTTGTCTTTAGAGAGAGTTGTGGCCACGTACCTGTCATTAGTCAAAGGTGGAGCTGCGTCACATTGGGGTGCAGCGCTACAGCAGTGCTCAGGGTCAGCATTTTTCATCATCTCTGGCTTCTCTCTTCCCATCTCTAATGTGCATTTAATTTTAGTAGAAAACTTTGTGGCCACAATGCCTTGGAAATGAAGGCCAGTACACCCAGCCCCTCGCTTGGCTGCCATCAGCAGCAGGTACAACGGTGGACGATGCCACCCCCAGTGCACTCCTCCTGCCTGGCTGGCAGCCTGATTCTCCCTCTCAAGTGTGTGGGAGTCGTTTGGTCTTCCTCAGTTGTTTGGCTTCATCTGGTGAAGGATTTCTCAGTTTCCTTTTGTTGAGGTAGTGCAGTGAGTGGCAAGTGTAACATGTGATAGACGAGGCTTGTGGAGGACATCCAGGTGGGCACTGGAAGTCCAAACTTAAATCACTGTCCCATTCATTGCCAGCTTATTTGTCTGTTTCATGCTCACAAACCCATGTATTAATGACTCACAGCCAAGTTCCTTTATCCACTGGTGAAATTGTGTGTGCAAGTTCCAGTTGCTCACAAACCCACGTATCCCATTCACAGTTTGGTTCATGCTTGGTATCACAGATGACATTTCCTGAATATCCTCTCCTCAGCCCTGTACACTATCACAGATTATTTGAGTAAATCTCCTGTGGTCTTTTGATGAATTGTTGGCCTGCCATCTATGGCTTCTTATAGTGAAAAATACAGATTACATGATGCTGAGGCATGACCACTTACATTTACTGGTTATTTCCTTTCAACCTTGAAGGTGTCTGAGCTGGCCCTTATTATTCTGCTTAAAAAAAATCATCAGGTGAGCAGGTACAGGGAAAAGCTGTTGACACTTGAACTGTATCACATTTGGAACGATGACTTCATGTGTTGCTTATGGTGGAAATGCATTACAGTGAGTGCTAATTTGTGGGTGTTTGAAGACACCTCTTATTTTGAGATGACAGAAGAATTTTACATCCGTAAGGGAGTGCAGATCTCCGCCGTAGCGCTCTCGCTAATGGGTACTTCTTATGGATTGCTGCCAGCTTGTTTTGATGTGTGACAGCACTAGGAGCCTGTAAATAAAACAAACAAAAACTTCAGTGCATGGATGGACTATTCAGAATAAAAATAACCAGTCTAGTGGAAAGCAACTAAACCCAACAAACGAGGGCTTTGTTTTTGTCGCTTGGCCTCTCCCCGTTCACCCTTCCTTTCTTTTCCTTTCCTAAACTGACTCTGCGTAGCGCTTGGCAGCTCCAGACGGTGCTGTACAACCTTGGCATCTCAAGTTCTTGCCAAAACAGAGCAGACGGCTGCAGTGGGAAGAGGAGTGTTGTGTGAAAACACAGCGAGCCATATGGTTCAAAACACAGCTGGCAGCCCGAGCTCCCTGGCCTTGATAGCCTCCGCTCGTCGGGTCAGCCTGTTGCTTATCCAGCCCCACCACGCTCCCAGACAGCGGTTAACCCTCTGCCAGTGCTTTGCCATCTGCATTTACATGCTCTACAGTGCTGAGGAGCTTTTCGTGTAGGCTGCACTTTATTTTCATAGAATCATAGAATGATTAGAGTTGGAAGGGACCCCCAGAGGTCATCCAGTCCAACCTCCCCGCAAGAAGCAGGGACACCCCCAACCA
>VXBZ01012466.1:112484-126712 GCA_013399135.1 Heliornis fulica | reverse complement strand
TTTTTTGTTTGTTTCTCCCCCTGCCCTTTCTTCTTTTCAGGCCACTTTTGTATTTCCTCCAAGCCTATAAATTGTTTGGGGATACCCAAACATGTGTGACACGGTGCTCTGAGCGATGTACCAGACAGTGCTTTGCTCTGAGGAAAGGGGCTGGAGTTTTGGGATGACTTTTCTTCTGACTTCTTGCATTAAAAACTGCTAAAACTGTATTCGTTAAACTGGTAAGGAAATGGAGCCATTGTGTGAAGACACTTGTTGTGGTGAGCAGCTGGTGAACTGGAGCCACAGACCTCTGTCCCCAGGCTTGTGTCAGGAATGGTGTGACCAGTGGGACCAAGGAGGGGATCTTTAACAGCTGGGCAGTGAAGCAGTTACTGGGTATCCAGCAGCAGTAACTCATACCTCATCTGGAGACAGGTGTAAATGTAAAATATGATCTGAGCAGGGAGGAGAGCAGAGCAGGGAGAGCTGGAGGCTACACCGCTGCTCCCTCAGCCTCTTGGCTGGTGTGCTTTGGTGTGAAGAGCCTTGCTTTGTCTCTGGGCCTCTGAAGAAAGAGGATGTAGGATATAAACTTGCATAAATCAGGGACAGAGTTTTCTTCTCTGGAGTGGGCAGGTTTTACTGCTCTGGATTTTCATGTCAGGAGAGCCGTGTTGGCGAATTCTGGTCAAGGTTCCTGATGTCTCTGCTTATTATGAATCTTTTTCCTGGTACAGCTGATATTCTCTCAGATGAAAAAGCTTTTCTACAGCATTCAGACTTCTAAAAAGTATTTGCCTAACTATTGCTTTGTCCTTTCACTGCAAGCAGCTGAGGACTGCACGGCTGCGCGAACGCTGATCGTATGTGGGAGCCCTCGGAGCGGATGCAATTTGGAAGTGAAGTAGAGGGGGATTCAAATCCAACATATGTCTCTCTCCTTCCTTTCTGCCCTTTAAATAAGCTTTCTCTTCATTTCTAAAAATGAATCGTGCATTGGAAAGCTCACTGAAATATCTCTGATAATAATTTACTGGAGTTTTAACTCTAGTTCTGCCTAAATTTCCCTTCTCCACACACAAATGAGATTTAAACGTGTTTAATGTGGTGCCTGGACCCTGGTGTGACTTGGTATTTTTTGTTGGGCAAGATCTTCTGTCACTGGGACATCAAACTTGTTTATCCATTCTGTTTCTTTGATGCAGAATTTTCTAGACTTTTATTTGTATTAAATGCAAATTCTCCTCTGATGAAGTCCAGGCAAATAAGCTTGCTGTGCTAAAATTTTTCCTCAGTGCATTTTGTACTCGTGTATCCATCTGTGGGAGTACTTTTCCCAGGTGAGGAGAACCTGCAACTGTTCCTAGCTGTCAGAGATCAGTCCTTGACCTCTGGGACACTGATTTCTCTGGGCAACTTCATGTTTTATTTGACTTAGAGCTCTATTATTATATTATTATCTGTATTGAGAAAATCTGTATTGCTGCTCCTTTGCATCTTACCAAATTGGTCTTCTGTGGAAAACGAATTGTTGACGTGAGTACTGTGCTCATCTTTGGAAAGAAAGGAGGAGTTGTGTCTCTTGTGTGATACTTATGTTTCTTTACTGGGGCAGGATTTGAGCTGAGGAGCCTTGTTAAAGGGCTGGCTCAACCTTTTCCTGAGTGCCTTAAAAGATGCTTTTTAAAAATCTATTTATTTATTTATTTTAAATCTTAAAATATAAACCAAACTAGGCTCTGATGTTTGCCAGCATTTTTTTTCCCTCCTGTTCTCCTTCTTACGCTTGTAGTTCTGTACTGAAAATGATGACTCTGGAGTGCCAATTTAGATGCTCCATGATGTTTCCCCATGACTCATGATCCTCTGTGCCTTGGGGTATGACTGCTGCCATGCCATGTTTTCTCACCTAAAACACATAAAAGTTGAGATTCAGAATCCTGGTGAGTTCACCAAGAGAAAAGTCCCCCAGGGGCTATTAAAAGTCATCACCTCTGCCTGAGAGATTCAGGAACAGCAGATTGCTGGAGGCTTCGATAATGCCATTAACTTTCCTTGCTCTGATACTCTTCCCCAGCAATCTGCTGGTCACAGTTGGAGGGATTCTATTGGGCTTCGATAAATATTTAATGTTACCTCATGTCACCTCTCCCACATTCTTAACTTTGAGCTATTCACCCGTGTCTAATGCTGCTGGAAGAGAACACAGTCCCTGAGGGCTGCTGGTGGCTGCTGGAGGATGGAGGGATGTCTTTGTGATGCCAACAGCAGCAGTAAATTGCCCACGAGGCTGATGTGGAGTGAGCGTCACTAGGTAGATGATGGCATGTCGCTGTGATAACACACTAACATGTCATCTTGGCCAGTCCTGCCTGCTGGTGTGGCTGTTTGAGGGGGGTGTACTTGAGAATGACTTGATAAAATTCACTGCTTTGGTGCTCTTGGCAGTTTAGTTTAATTAATGCTTTTGGCCATTCTGGTTTATGCACTAAACGCATATGTTGGTGTTCTTGATCACATTAATGGAGGGTTATTTAATGGTTGATTAATTGGGAGCTTGCTAGAAATTGGAAGTGTAGAGCAGATGGTTGTTATTTCTGAAGCAAAACTGAGTTGGTTCAGTTGGAAGCATCACTGTGTTCTGTGCTGGGGATGAATAAGGGTCTGGGCGTCTTCATCCCGCACTGCGGGTGTGCGGTGTGGATCTTGGGCTGGCTCCTCCTGAGCCAGCACAGCTCTGTCTCTGCCTGGACATGTGTGTTTGTGTCTGTACTGGGAGCTGCTCCTTTTCTAAATACAAGAGTGGGGTGAATGGACATCACTTCTGAAGTCACCTGCCTCTCCAAGGCTCTTTTGGGGATGTGTTGTCCCCATTCAAGAGATCTGTGGGTGAAGTTGTAATCACCTCGACTAGCTAAAGCTGCTCCAGCTCTACAAAACCTGCCTCTTACTTGTATAAAGATGTTCTGGCTGCTTGACTGGTTTCATGGGCTCATGGTTTGCCATCAGGACAGGTGTCCCGTGGTGTGTCACATCGGTGTGGTGTACAGTGCTCTGAGCTCTTCTGCTGATGCTCTTGGATCTCAGTGCAGGGAGGTAATGGGCAGTCATGGAGGTGGAGCATGCTGTTCCCTCTGCACCATTAGTCTCTCCTACTTGACGTTTATATTGTATTTCTCAGCTCATTTTACATTCCTGGCCGTTTGTCTTTGCCTACTGAACTTCCACCACTGTCATAAAGCTTTGTAAGTCACATATCCTGGAAGAATATTTGGTCTACATATCATTTCTATTTTGCTGAGAACTTTGACACGTTAATGAACACAAGTGAGAACTCTGCTATTGACTTCCCAAAACGTACCTGTCCTCTCTCCCTTGCTGTCTTCATACCGTTCAATGTCATGAGTATTTCTTGTGGGACACCTCTCTCAGTCCCATCCAGCACTGCACTAGCCTGACTGTGGGGCTGAATGTCAAACCAGATCAGAGGATCTACCAACGGTAAAAATGGAGTGGTAAAAGCAACCCCAAGTATCAGGTCTGTTCCTGCAGACAGATGTTCAAGGAGGACCAACACAGTAGCTTAAGCCAGTTCAGGTCTTGAAATACTCATGGACTAACTCCCCCTGCTTTAGACCAGGGTTTTTCTAGGAATCAACTCCTGTAAGGTTTATTGGAGGATGAGGAGATTAAATTCCAATTCACCTAGAGGGAGGACAGACACTGGAACAGGCTCCCCAGGGAAGTGGTCCCAGCACCCAACTGGACTTAAGTCAAGAAGCATCTGGACGATGTGCTCAGTCCACATGCTTTGACTTGGCTGGTCCTGTGTGGAGCCAGGAGTTGGACTTGATGGTCCTTAGAGGTTTTTTTTTGCTTTTTGAGCGTGCAGGTGTGGATTTGCAGCCTTTTACTGTGTTTCCTTCATGGTTCCTTGAGTTTTTACTAAACACATTAAGCCATGCTGCTTTATTAATGCCTTGAGAGACCTCACATAATTAAGTGTTTTGTAATTTTGTACATAAATTTCAGTTCTTTTATTAATGGAAAAATCAAGGTTTGAATTATGAGAACATTCATACCGAGCAGCTGCTCTTTCACATTTTGTGAATGTCACTCAGTATAAGACAGAGAATATTTAGATAAGAAGTTACTCCCTTAAGTTTGCTTGGCTTTAATTTTTGTGTTTAGCTGTAGTTATTCTGCAACCTCCACCACATCTGGCATGTGTTGCTGCTGCTGAACTAAAAGTGACAACAAGAAAAGCAGACATGCACCAAATTTAATCTTGGAAATTCTGTTGTAACCAGATCTGTGTGTCCTGTCCCAGTAGTGGATCAGCCCATGCCACAGAAATCATAGAATCCCAGAATCTCCTGACTCTGAAGGAACCCACAAGGATCATCAAGTCCAATTCCCAGCTCCACACAGGACCAGCCAGGTCAGAGCAGGGGACCGAGCTCATGCTCCAGACACTAGTTGACCTCAGCCCAGCTGGGTGCTGTGACCCCTTCCCTGGGGAGCCTGTCCCAGTGCCCAACCCCCCTCTCAGGAAAGAGCCTCTTCCTGACATCCAGCCTGAACCTCCCCTGTCACAGCTTCATGCTGTTCCCTCAGGTTCTGTCCCTGGTCCCCACAGAGAGGAGATGGGCCCCTGCCCCTTCACTGCCCCTTGTCAGGAAGCCACAGAGCCCATGAGGTCTCCCCTCAGCCTCCTCTTCTCCAGGCTGACCAACCCCAGGGACTTCAGCCTTTCCTCATAAGACCTCCCCTCTAGACTCTTCCCCATCCTTGTTGCCCTCTCCTCTGGGAGTCTAGTTGGGGTATAGGTTCCTGTTGGTGTACTGAATAAGAAGTAGTTCTGCTGTGGAGAGCTTTAGGATTTATCTGCAGAGTTGGTTCAGTGCAGGATGAACAAATGATATATTTCAGTAGGTCAGTGAAACAGCTTTTGGCTTTGAAACCAGATTCCTGGGCTCTCTGCGGCTGGGAAAGGTTCGTGATATTCCAAACGTTGTGTTTGTGAAAATGCAGCTGTCATTCTATGTGAGATTGAGGAATGAAATAAAAAAGAGCTTGTAGGCTGGTAACATGATAATAAAGCTCAGGGAGTATGGGGAATGGGAAGATGTTACTGCAGTTATGTGTGAAAATCTTTGCAAAGGCTTTGTGCCAGCATTGCTTCTGTGACAGCCTGAGTTGGTGTGCTGCTCCATCGTGATCTTCAAACACATTCACAGGACTGCGTTTGTCACCGCTGTGTTCCCTCAGTGCAGTGTCTCAAGAGGGCAGTGGCAGGTGTTCTCACTGGAAACATTTTGTTCTTCCAGGTCCAGCTTTGCTGCTCACCAGCGATAACATCAAACAGCGACTGGGCTCTGCTGCGCTGGATAGGTACCTGCCCTCCATGTTACTTAACAAAACCACAGGAAGATACAGTGCTGGGGTTAGAAATATACAGGGTTTGAGAACAGAATCCTGTGTTCTACTGTGCATTGTGCTGCCTCCTCGAGGTGTTTGAGGCAATGTTTGAGGGGATTTGGTCCCAATGCAAGTGGGTTATTCCCACTTGCATTGGGACCAAATGCAAGTGGGAAAAACCACTTGGGACTTTCCATAGTTATTTCTTATGAAACTGGGAAAGCCAAATGGTCCCAAGCAGGTGTTGTGTAGTCATTCCTGGGGATGCTGTGGAAGTCTTAGTGAAGTTAGGCA
Source organism: Heliornis fulica (assembly GCA_013399135.1). Lineage (NCBI taxonomy): Eukaryota > Metazoa > Chordata > Aves > Gruiformes > Heliornithidae > Heliornis > Heliornis fulica. Next base: position 121,015 of record VXBZ01012466.1, on the reverse strand, counting down.
TCAGTGCATCTTCTTTCCTCTGTGTATGTACCTAATGGTCTAATTATGTAGGGGAATAAAGCATGAGCTGGGGAATGTGTGTAGGAAGGTTGTGGGACTGGACAAGCGAGAGGTGCGGGGTCTCTGGTGCCCTTCAGATTTAATGCTTGACATGAAAGTTGCCAGGAGCTGTGATATAAAACTGTTTCAATTCACATATATTCTTCACTTCTGTTCCCAGCATCCATGAGTACCGGCTGACCAGCTGGCTGGGGCAGCAGGAGGACATTCACCGTATCGTGCTGTACCAGGCCGACAGCACCCTCACCCCCTGGACTCAGCGCTGCATCCGGCAGGCTGACTGCATCCTAATCGTCGGGCTGGGAGACCAGGAGCCTACTGTTGGAGAGGTGTGGAAATAGCTCCTTCCTGTATTTGCAGTGATAACAGTCCAGATCAAAGAAGGTTGTTCTCATACTCATGAATTTTCCTGGGTTTGTTAACCACTGAAGTGAAAATAATGAAATATTCCTGAGGAGTGTGTATTATAAATACCAAAAGAATTGGATGAGGATCCTCTGAAGTGGCAAGTTCAGTGTAGAGCAGGTATTTCCAGCTAAGTTTTCTTCCTCTGAAGAATCGTTTTGTCCAACAGTAAATCAAAAGCCACATTGCTTTGAAGCTTTGTAGGCTCTCCAGATAGAGACAGAAATTTGTTTCTGCCTGGATGGGACTCATGGCATGTGCCTGGGAAAAAGTAGATATAAGTAATATCGTAGGAATGATTTAATATATTTTATTACAGATTGTAAGAGTTATTTTCCTCCCTCAATGTCTATTTATATTTTTGATATTTTGTTGCCGAAACTGTTTGACCAGACACAGAAATTCTGCAAGAAATATAAAAATGAGGTCACAAGTGGGTTTTTTAGGATTGGGAAGTGACCTCCAAAGAGCCTGGGACTGGCACCATCTGCAGTGTTGCTGTGTGTCACTTTGTGCGACTGTACGTGGGAGGCAGGAAGCGCAGTAAAAGCAAGTCTCCATCAGTTGCCTAAAACAACAAAAAAATATAAATAAGGAATGCGAGGGGGAAGGAGTGATCTGATCACAAGTGAAGGCTGAAAACATGCTGGACATTTGTAGGATGAAGTATGACTTGGGAAGCAAGCTCACTTTAGCATGAAGGGCGTGTGTCCGGGCTGTGTGTTTGATGGTCTGTATTTTAGGTAGAAGGTGTTTGGTTTTCGGTGGTCAGGTTAGAATCTGATTCCAGAGTTCTGTAAGCCCAGTTTGCAGTGTAGTTGCCCAGATCAATCTCTTTTGGGGGTCATAGTGTGCATAGAAAGATGGGGAGAGGCTGTTCAGTAGGGCCTGTTGTGACAGGACAAGGGGTGATGGTTTTACAATAGAGGGAGGGAGATTTAGATTGGATATTAAAAAAAAGTTCTTTGCTGTGAGAGTGGTGGAGCACTGGAACAGGTTGCCCAGGGAGGTGGTGGATGCCCCTGGATCCCTGGAGACGTTCAAGGCCAGGTTGGATGAGGCCCTGAGCAACGTGATCTAGTTGGGGTTGTCCCTGCTTCTTGCAGGGGGATTGGACTGGATGACCTCTGGGAGTCCCTTCCAATTCTAATCATTCTATAATTCTATAGCTGTCTGCAGGTTCAGATGGGAGTAGAGGTGACATGTATCCATGTGTGTGTGTGTCACCACACAGTACTCTGTTAAACTGACTGGAGCAGTAAGAGCCTGACATCCCTGTTCCTTTGGTGTGTAACCTGCTGTAGCTGGAGAAGATGCTGGAGAACACCGCGGTCCGAGCCCAGAAGCAACTTGTCCTGCTCCATAAGGAGGACGGGCCTCTCCCTTCCCGCACTGTGGAATGGCTCAACATGCGGAGCTGGTGTTCTGCTCATCTCCATCTCCACTGTCCACGCAGAGTCTTCTCCAAAAGAAGCCTGCCCAAGCTGGTAAGAGACTCCTGCTCCCATAGCTGCAGTGTGTATTTGTAACCTGTGGATCAAAGGTGATCTCCCCAAATGATGCCACATCAAACTCTGATGTGCTGCTGTTACATGGTCAGTGTGCTTGTTAAGTCTGTTCAGCCTCAGTTCCCTGTAGGGAAACGTAGGGGTAAGGGACTGACATCTTTCTGGATGCATGTTTGGCTGAAGGCAGTCAGCCCTATCCTGAGCTGATGCAGACAGGAGTGTCCTCTAAAGGTGTGGTGCAACTGGGATGCTTCCCAGTCCCTTCAGATCCTTGTCAAGAAAGAGAGAGAGCTCCAAAGAAAACACTGTCCAACAACTACATTCTCCCAGCTCCTATAAACATACAAGAGCAGGATATGATCACAAGGGCTGTTTGGGTAGTTGCTGAACCCTCCTTTCCTTCGAAGAGCAGCTCCCACTTTTCAGCAGCATGTTGCTGGCTGGGTGTGTAGCCTCTAGTCTGCCTTCAGAGTGACCATCACCTGCCTCTGTCCTGCAGATTGAGATGTACGAACGCCTGTTCCAGAAACCACCGGACCGTCACTCGGACTTCTCTCGCCTGGCTCGCGTTCTGACTGGGAACGCCATCGCGCTGGTGCTCGGCGGCGGAGGAGCCAGGTGGGTGCATTGCTGCCAGCCCCACTGCCCTGGGCTGTGTCGGGTTGTTCGGGGTAACTGCGGTGCTGTAAGAGCAGCTCTGTAGGGGAAGCACCAAGGAATTGCTTCTCATGCACAACTTAACCTGCCCTGTGGGGTTGTGCTTGGAATTCTGCAGAAGGAACATGAGCCTTTGTCATCTTTTTTGAGACCTCTCATAAGTTGGGCTTAATACCAGGAGAGGACTGGCACACTAAGTATGACTCTTCTTTCTTTCCTTGGCCTACACTGGACTTTTTTCCCCCTGTAGATTCTTATATTATGAAGCAGCTCACAATATTTCAGAGGCCTCCAGAGCTCTTCAAAAGAGACCAGCAAGAGGAGTTATGTCCTCTAATGGGCAAATGTTCTCTTCTGTATAATCACCCAGAACCCCAGGTACCTATCCAACCCAACAGCCTTACTCTACAGAAAGATTGCATTTTTGCAGACACAAGGACAAGGTGTTTGCTGAACACTGTTAGAATTCCTTCTGAATTCCCAGTGAATTTTGGAAAGAATTATTGATATTTTTCTTTGGAATTGCATTTTACTTGGAGAGTTTTATGTTGAGACAGACATAGAATTTAGTAGCCCTTTGTCTCAAGACAGCACTGTCTTCATCACCCTGTTCTTGAAGGTCTCTTTAAAAAATGAGCTTTCAAATCCCACTCGCAACAATAAAAATTAATAAAATATTTGGACATGACCCATCTATTTAAATCCATGGCAATATCCTATTTTTGTCATTAGACCAGTGCATGCTTTGGACAAAGTATTTGCTATGGTAAAGGTTAGAGCTCCTGTGTGGCAGCTTGTTCTGATGAGTCACTTCGTGCTGAGGCAGCCGCTGCTCCGGCTGTGGCTTTGCGGGTCTGCGGAGATGCCTTTATCCCGCTGCTGTTCACAGTTCCTTCACCTCAGGTCATGTCAGCATTTCGTTTCTGGGTTAAGCACTGTCCTGTGGGCAAAGTAAAGCAGAGGAGGGGACCTTCTGCATAATCCAGGCAGCACAGCAGCCTTCTGATGGACTGATACAGGGCACCAGTGCAGGGAATTTTGTTACAAGCACTTGATATCTCTGTACTGAAACCTGTGTCATGCTAAAATATGTGCACTACTGTATTTCTGGCAGCACATTTTGCTCATTCCCTTCCTTTCTTCCTTCTGTAAACACTGCTGTAATTTTTGCCAAACTGTTTATTTTTTTTTTGTTCTACTACTTAATTTTCAAGCTACCGCCTGCTGGTGTTCAAGAGCAGAGGTAAGAACGAGCAGGATTATGGAGCCTGTTTGTTGGTCCCTTGTCGTCCTCCTCCACAAATCTGAACCACTGCACTTCTGCTGTGTTGGCTTTCGGGTGTCTGGATCCCCACCACCCATTCAGCAATGCAACTGTGTCCCATTAGCCATTAATTTGCTCATTTTTGCATCCATGCAATATGGAGGACTTTGAGAGGATTAAATGGCAGAATGGATAAATGTGATGATTTCTTCCTTCTCTGAAACCCTGTTTTTTCTATGGACTGAAAATGTGTTTTCTGGGGGTTCAGGCTAGCACATGGATGGCATCAGCATTGGGATTCCAGCAGAAAGGTCCCTATATCAATTAACTTCTGTAATCAAATTGCCATTTAAATCATAGTTAGCAGAAGATTGACAGCTTTTAATTTTTTTTTCAAAATAAGAATATAATTAAGACGCAGAGGAAAGGATGAAGTTACTCTGAAGTCTGGAGAAACCTGGAGGGCTCATTGGTCAAAGTTGGACCCCGTGTCTAACAAGGGACGTTCAAGGGATTATACAGTTGGTACTTAATGCCATCCTGTGATTAAAACCCATTCCAGCTAAAAACACGGTGCTGGGTCCCTGCAGACTCGTGATAGTTGGTGCAGCCTTTGGGTAACCTCCTACTTTGTTCCTGAAGCATGAGTCATACTGGTCTCAGAGACCGGAGAGGACCAGTAGTTACAGGGTGCTGGGTGGTGGTTGTCCCTGTTAAAGCTGTTGCATTCTGTGTTTCCAGTAATATCAACTACTGCGTTGTTATTTTGGGATGTTTGTCTGGCTTCCTAGTGACAGTCAGTTTGGGAGGTTTTACCAGAGCAGCTTCCTAGTAATTATCACTGTGGTTTGTCATGACAAAAAGCTCATAGGAGCGAAAGGTTTTCCTTCTCTTGTGAGTATAAAATAAAACAAATCGAAGTGATACAGTTCCGAAATTATAGTGTTTTGCTTTTGTGTAAGTGCTAACTTAATTTCAGTTAGAAACATTGTTCAGTTTGAGGGAAGGAAAGGGGATTTGCACTTAGAAAAATAATACCTTTGGACCATAGTTGGGAGAATAATGACACATCAAATCCTTCAGCAAAGGCATAAACCTCCCATACATCATGCTTGTGACCTTTAGCCATCCCACGTACAGCCCACCCTTTCTTTGGTTTTCTGCCATCATCTTAGCAAAGCTGTTTGAAAACTGAAAGTTATGGGGAGTAAATAATAAATACAGAAGTATCTGGGAATCCCAAGGGCTTTGGAAATTGGGTCGTGCTGTTTCAGAAGAGCGATTTAAGCCAAATCGTGATGACAGGGTTTGTTGGTGATTATAATGTCGTTATTCCAGGGCTGAGTTCGGTCACTGTGCCTGTTCCACGCAGGCCCAGTGGTAGAACAGAAAGCACTAGACCCGTTCCCTGTGGTTGTTTTGATAGGAAATGGTATTTGCAGTAACACTGATGATGTAAATACATGATGTGCATGGGATGTACTTTCTGAGAAGGAAAGAGCTGTTGTTGAGAGAAGTTACTTGCCTTTATCCCACATGCTCTCCAGAACAAGGCATAGCAAGTGGCTGCACATTCCTGACACAGATGGATTTGTTGGTACTTGTTGAGCTCACGTGTCCTGCCCCATCTGTGCTCCAGGGCTCTGAACACCGAGCGTTTCCCTTCTCTCCACTGGCCTTTCCTTCAGGCAGAGCATTTAGACCCTCCCTGAGGAGCTGCCATTAGGGAATATTTGTAGATATTTTATCAGACATCTCTTCTTTTCTCCCTCTTCCATTTCGCTTTCCCCTCATACACCTTATTTCACCTCAGCTTTTCATATGTCAAGTAGGTTTTTTCCACGGTGCTTTCTTGCCAACTCCAAAGATTTGACTCAGACTTGTACCTAGACATTTTGGGCAGTTGGCCTGTTTCATCACCCTGTTCTTTCTGCCTTTTCCTCTTTATTTTCAGCTCTGTCCCTCTGAGAAGGGCAGACAAAAGCAGCAGCGTAGGAGAAGCAGTGTATGTCTTTCTTGTTCTGTTGTGGCTGATGAGACCACTTGTTGCCATGTCTATCTGGGCTCCTGAAGCCTGGGCCACCCACAGTGTTCTCATCCCATGCTTTTAGAGAAGGCCACACATGCAGGTCCATCTGGCACCTGGTCAGTTCTTAGCTGCTGTGCTGAGACTTGGGTCTCTGTGCCCCTTAAAGCTTGGCATTATCTTCTGATTCGATGGCTTTCCCAGTGGTGAATGGACCAGAAGAGTGCCTGGGAGGCAGATCTGATCATTGTTCTGCTCCCAGGAGATCATGTTTTGCCTTCTGCACCCTCAGTTTTTGGCTTCAAGATCCCTGAATGTACAAAGGCTGAAACAAGGGCTCTGCTGTCACTGCATCCATTGTGCTTGGCTGCAGCTCCAAGATACCACGATGGCGTGTAAGGACTCTCCTTTTCTAGAACACGCTGCTTAAAGGATCCCATTCCTCATCCTGGTATTGCTGTAAAGGATGTCAGGAAATGGAACTGAAATAACAAACTCAAATGCTTTTGTTCCTGAATTCCTTTAAACAAAAGAATGAAACTCACTGTCCCACGTCTGCGATCTGTCAGCGGCCAACAACAGCTGTGACAGAGCCAGATTTCTGCAGTGTGGAAGTACCAAAATGATACTAAAGGGGCTGAATCTGCTTTGTGTCATGAAGAAACCCCTCAACACTTGAATTATTCTTCCTCCAGTTCCCTTTCTTCAAAGTAATCTCTTTATACACCAGCCTGAATCTGTCTTTTGACATTTGGAAGGGCAGAAAGCCTGCAGCCCTGAGGAGAATCCTTGTGACCTTTGTGTGGAAGCTGTCCGAAGATCTCTGCTAAGTTTTGTGCACACAGTTAAGTGTCTGCTCAGCAGAGCTGTAATTTTTCTGTATTGTGTCCCTTTTGAAGCTCAGGTTGATGTGTGGGTGCTTCAGACCTTGTAGTTTTTGGTGTAGGTGTCTGGAGCACTGCGTGGTTGTGCTCCTGTCACAAGTATCCGCGGCCACGTGTGGATGAACCAGACTAAAGTCTGACTTGCAGAGTCAGCCACATGTTCCCTGTGTCTAAGCAGATTTGATTTCAGGGCACAATATCCAGGAGCTAAACCAACAGGGTCTGAACTCTTTAAAGTTAAAGATAAAATTAGACCTTTGACTTGGTGTTTTATGATTGGGGTGGTTTTGTAGAGGCTGAAGGTAAGGAATGTGTTTGATTCAGCAAGGGCTGTAGTCTTGCATCTGCGGGGGGAACAACCCCAGGTACCAGTATAGGTTGGGGACTGGCCTGTTGAAGAGCAATGGAGGTGAGGGGGTCCTGGTCATCCATGAGAAGGATGACCATGAGCCAGCAAAGTGCCCTCCTGGCCAAGAAGGCCAATGACACCCTAGGGTGTATTAGAGGGTGGCTAGTAGATCAAGAGAGGTCCTTCTCCCCCTCTACTCTGCCCTGGTGAGACCTCACATGGAATATTGTGTCTAGTTTTGGGCCCCTCAGTTCCAGAAGGACATACAACTCCTTGAGAGAGTCTAGTGCAGGGCCACCAAGATGAGGGAGTGGAACATCTTCCTTCTGAGGACAGGCTGAGGGAGCTGAGTCTCTTGAGTTTGGAAAAGAGGAGACTGAGGAGTGACCTCATTAACATTTATAAATATGCAAAGGGTGATTATCAGGAGGATGGAGCCAGGCTCTTCTGAGGGATGGACAGTGAAAGACAAGGGGCAACAGGTCCAAGCTGGAGTAGAGGAGGTTCCATGGAAATGTAAGAATAAACTTTTTCCCTGTGAGGGTGACAGAGCCCTGGGCCAGGCTGCCCAGAGAGGTTGGGGAGTCTCCTTCTCTGGTGACATTCAAGACCAATCTGGACATGTTGTGTGACCTAATCAAGGTGATCCTGCTCGGGCAGGGGGGTTGGACTAGATGATCTTTTGAAGTCCCTTCCAACTCCTGACATTGTGATTCTGTGGGCTCTTCCTTGTAAAAGAAGATGATCATTTCTGTTTGGACACCTAATTTGAGTTTATCCAGGTCAGCCCTGTATATACAGTATATTGTTTGAACAAATAAAACCCAAGTCCTAAAAATAAATCAGAGAGTCCTGAACATTTGCTTCTGTTGGGAAAACCTCACGAGACGCAGCTGTGAACTCATACCAAAGGCTTCAGACCTGCTGTTTGCAAATGGTTGGTAACAGAGTGCAGTGTAACTGCTCCTCAGAGGCTTTGATTTCTGGAGGGATGGACCATCTTGTGTATTGCCCGGGAGCTGAGCCGTATGAATGGTGTTTATGTGTGTGTTCAAACCTCTGCCCCCACGAATCACAGAACCATAGAATCATGGAATTGTTAAGGTTGGAAGAGACCCTTAAGATCATCCAGTCCAACCATTATCTACCACCACCAAGTCCACTGCTAGACCATGTCCTCAAGCACCGCATCTCCCCGTCTGTTAAACACCTCAAGAGATGGGGACGCAACCCCCTCCCTGGGCAGCCTGTTCCAATGCTTGAGGACTCTCAGTACAGAAGTTCTTCCTAATATCTAACTTAAATTTTCCCTGGCACAACTTGAGGCCATTTCCTCTAGTTCTGTCGCCTGTTACTGGGGAGAAGAGACCAACGCCCA
>VXBZ01012466.1:55412-112272 GCA_013399135.1 Heliornis fulica | reverse complement strand
CACAGCTGGAGCCGGGTGGCCGTTACCAGATCCCAATGCTCATTGGTGAGTGGGCTCTGCACCCACGTACTGCTTAACACTCTGGTTTTCTTTTTCCCATCTGTAGCCCCTATGTAATTGCTCATCTGCTCCCTTTTGCCATGGAAGTCGAAGATTTTAATGGCTTCTATTAAATCCTCCAAGCAGCAGGAGCTTGGGAGCCATCTCCTTCAAAGTTATGACTTGATGTGCTTGCAATTAATTTTTATTTTATTTTTATTTAAAGTGTTCTGTCCTGATCCCCAGTTATCAACTCATCAAACTCATTTATTCATAGCAGTGCTTTGATATACAGATGAAATTAAACCAGGAGAGGGTGGAGTTGGGGTTTAACTCCTGTTACTCGTTTTGAGCATCATCTTATCAGCTGATAAAAATGTGTGCTGTGCCTGTTCAAGGGAGGGCTTTCCCTGTAGCAGTTGTAATGCTCTGTTGGCAAGTCCACGTGCTTTCAGTGAGGCATAAACTCTTGTGTTGCAGTGATTTTTAGGAATCCCTTTTTAACTGTATCTGGGTGATGAGCTTTCCTGTTAAGAAAGAGGAGATGGGAGTTGGAAGTGAAATAGCAGTGAAATTGTGTAAGAATCACAGCACATTAGGAGTTAGAAAGGACCACGAAAGATCATCTAGACCAACCCTTCTGCCTGGGCAGGATCACCTCGATGAGGTCACACAGGAGTGTGTCCAGGTGGGTCTGTATGTCCCCAGAGAAGGAGAAGTGCTGCTGGCAGCTGGGTCTAGGAGCCAAAGCCTGGCTGTATTTTCTGGTTTATTCAGCATAATTTTGTGGTTTTTCTCCCCTCCAATGGCTTGCTCAAGGATCCCTTCACACCCCAGGGCTGAGGAGACCCCACAGCCCTCCAGATGAACAATTTCTGCTCATTTGCTTCTGTGCCAGACACAAATCCCTGTTTAAAGCTTGTTCTGAAGTTAGCACATAAAGCAGAAACAAGGTCAGTGCTCAAAGGATGTTTCTGTTTGGAGTTTCTTCCAGGAAGGCAGTTTTACTGGGGTTGGGATAATAGTAGGAGCTGTTTCTCCTACTGTCCATGCCTGAAAATCCGTGAGCGTGCAGGGTGCAGTGCAGTTCATAGAATCATAGAATGATTAGGGATAGAAGCGACTCCCAGAGGTCATCTAGTCAAACCCCCCTGCAAGAAGCAGGGACACCCCCAACTAGATCAGGTTGCTCATCCAACCTGGCCTTGAACTTCTCCAGGAATGGGGCATCCACCACCTCTCTGGGCAACCTGTTCCAGTGCTCCACAACTCTCACAGGAAAGAACTTTTTTTCTAACATCCAATCTAAATCTTCCTCCCTCTATTTTAAACCCATCACCCCTTGTCCTGTCACAACAGGCCCTACTGTCACAACAGGCTTCTCCCCATCTTTCTTGTAGGCATTGCTATAGCTTGGCGAGGCTAAAGGGGAAACCTCCTCTTATCTGACTTCAGGTGGTGGGAATCTGAGGGCAAAGCCAAGGAGGATGAAATGAAGCTGTTGCTAATGGGAGGACAGGAAGATTTCAGGTCTGGATGGAGACATGTGTAACAGGGGATGATTTTAAAAGTGGGCAGTGGAAGGGAGAAAGTGTCCCCAAGCTGTAGAGAGGCTGCTGTTGGTAGCTGGGTGTTGGGGTGGCATCCAGCTACTGTGGGATTATTCCTTCTGTTTAGCTTAGAAATGAGGCTTATTAATTAACATCCTCCTGCTTGGAGGCTTCTTCCTAAGTGTGTAAGTAGTACAGCAGGAGCAGAAATGGTCTGGTTTCTGTTATCCTTTCGAGCTGACAGCTCAGTCACTGTAATTATCCTGGCAAATTTATGGTACCGGGAAGTTTGATGTTTGGGAAATCTGGGAGATAATGTCATTGGGAAGATACAAGTCTGATTAGTTCTCAAAGCTGTGTTTTCATCTATTGTGTGGCTGCAAAAGGCTGTAACTGTATTATTGCCAGTTCAGCACCTTCAGCTTGCAGAGAGGTTGGTTGATTCCCAAGGCCGTGGTTGTGCCATTCAGTGTTGGGATTAGCAACAAAACACGCACCAGAATTGTAGTTTCTCATATAAAGAAGAAACTTGTCTTTATCTCCCATTTCCAGATACCATTAAATTACACCTCTGCCCCACTGGAAGCAGCACCACCAGTGTGACACTGAGGGGGTCTCTGACACCCCCACCCCAGTAACAGTTCTGTGCTGGCTGTAGCTGTATCTGGGTCTGGGACCCCCCATTTCAGTAACCAGCCCCAGCTCCGAGCTGTTCAGTGATGAAAGAGCTGGTTTTGTTTGCCTGACTTTGCTTCTCAAGGAGTTGTGGGGCTCTGGGGGAGCCTGGATTTGGGCTCGTCAGCAGGGCTCAGTGAAGCCCCTTGGCAGTTCCCTGGCTTTCTGGCTCCTTTGCCACTTACTGGTGTTGGGAAGGTGGTGATGAGCGAGCTGGGAGGTGGGTGCTGGGGGCTGACTACCTGAGCTGGATTTTCTTTGGTTTCTGGAACTGAAGTGCACTTGGGAGGTGTGTCTTCTGTTGAAGCCTTGCCTTGCCTTGCTGCCCCATGTCCCCTCCCTGTGTGCTCATGGTATCATGGTATCATGGTATCCTGCTTGTTCTTCCTAACACTGACAGACAAGACCCTATTGTTATGTTAAACCTGGTTTGTGGAGAAAATACTGATGCACAACCTCTGTTTCTGTATTAATTGTGTTTTCTTCACACCCCTGACCTGGGTGTAGAGGACAGCCTGGATTCCTGCTGATGCTTTAATCTGAGCTGTCCTGTGGCATTTGTGCCCTTCTTCCCGAGAGCTGCCAGAGCTCGGATCCGAGCTCTGGCCGCGCGTGCGGAGCCAGACACACGCGCGTCTCGCAGAAGAGTTTGTCTCTGCCACATGTCGGTGGCATTTCCTGGGAGATGAAAGCAAGGACGTGTTTCAGGAGCAGGAATTCTCCTGTGAGACCCGCTGCCAGAAAGGCTGGGCTCCGCTCCCTCTGCCCTGCTGTTTCAAGGAAGCACAGTATTGCAGGGGATAACCCCTCTGCCTGCTTCGTGGTCACTTCTGATTGTTGGCACAAAGAAGAGATGGCACAGGAGATTTAGGAAGCACAGTGCTGCTTTTTGAGCCTGTTGCAAGCACGAGCTTGGTCAGCAGTGTGGTACATGGCACTGGGAGCAGCTGGTGCACAGGTCGGGGTTGAGGCAGTGGCAGGGCTGAAGATGGAGCATATGACTTTTCCTTCCAGTTCTTCCTCAGACTGGGTGGTGCTTCTTGATTTCTCTGCAGAGGGAATTAATTCCTCAGGCCTGGCCTAGGCAGAGGGATACAATGAGAAGAGATTTTGTTAATAGGCTCTGCATGTCTTGGGCAGATCTTTGGGTTCTGCTGCAAGTGATTTGAAAGGGATCTTGGCCATTTGTCCTTGGTGCCAGAAGTCGCTGTCCTGGGGACAGGCGATAATCCTGCCAGGGGAAATGCTCCATCCAGCTGCACCGTCAGGCGGCCATAAGGCAGGGAACAGCTGCATGTGCAGCACCAGCAGCTCCTGTGCCTCCTTCCTTGTATCTGGGTGGGCTCCCCTCTTCCTCCTGACCTCCAGAGTAAGTGGCACACAGCTCTGTGGAGCCAGTTAACTGGAGATTTCCCCATCCCATCCCTTCCTCCACTCCCTGCGAGTGCTCTGGCGCTGGGGTGTGCGTATGGTGTTGCCACAAGCAATTGATCCTTGTGCTCTTCTTGCCACACACTTGTATTTTCATAGACTGTCCCAAATCAGGACAAATACCCCGTGAACTTGTACCTGCTGTTACAGGAAGCACTCGATCCTTCAGCTGGTTTATGTTTTCCCCATTAGAAGGCCGTAGCTCCTGGCTTTGGTTTCTTCTCCTCTTTAGTTGCCGTGTGAGAGCTGCCCACACCGGCTGGGCCGGGAGGCACCGGCAAGTTGTCAGTGAGCGGGATGTGTGCTGCCTGGCGAAGACCCGCTCCGGCACCCAGCTTCCCTTGGCAGCCTGCCCGTGTTTACGTGCGCCGTGAGCTGCGAAGGGGTGGCCAAGAGAGAACCAACTGCAAGGAGCTGTCGGAAAGTTTTTGCTCTAGTAGCACTGCTGGGGTAGTGATGGCCTCAAGCTGGAGGGAGAGGAAGAGAATTTAAGACGTGGTAACTTTAGGCTGGGTGGTGCATGGGGAAGTTAGGTGGGTGCAGGCACGTTTGATTCCTTGGATTTTAGTTTGCACAAATGGGTTTGGCCGTGAGGCCGCTGATGACGCTGGAACTGGAGGGATCAGCTGTGTATAAATGAAGCATCCTTTAGTCTGGCAGTTTACAGAAGGTCCCTTTCTCAGCAAGAAAAGCACTTTCATTCCCACCTTGCAGGTCAGCACTGTGAAATCGATGTGTCTGTTGGTTCCATGGCTGTTACACATTTAGCTGATATTGGCTGGGGCTCTGCTGACACACGACACCGAGGTGATAGCTTGCCAATAGGAGTAAAGCAATCTTCTGTTGTTCATTCAAGGGCATCGTACAGCAAAGCTAAAACAAATGTAGAGTGACCACATCAAATCCCTCATGTTTCTGGACACATGAATGAGGGTATCCTGTTTCAGAAGAGCTTAAGAGCAGAGAATCCAGGCTAGGAGCTGGTCCTGGCCAGTTTAAAGTTGCCCCCCAAGCAATAGGAAATGCTTTACCGGACGTACTGTTTCTCTGCAAGCCACATGCCACAGGCTTCCTCCAGAGAGCAGGTTGTGTAGCATAAGGTCTGTTCCTCAGCGAAACATCAAGGTCAGCTAGTGACTTACACGCAGGAGTAAGGCAGCAGTAAGTGTCAGGCACAAGAAGCAGATGGCACAAAGAGCTGTGATCTAAGAGCCTAAAGACAATGGGCTCCTCTGTCAGGGATAAAAATATCACTTAGGGCCTCATATGAGGAGGAGCACTAGGGAAACAGGGGAAGGAGAGTTTGTAGAGGAAAGCCAAAGGAGCCATCTTCTGCTCTTAGATTACACCAGCGCAGATCTGTCACCGCAGTCATTTACACCAGGATAACCGAGAACCTGTCTCGAAGCTTTTCAGCAGCTGGAGGGGATTTATTTAGATGGAAAGAATGCATTGAGCATAGCTTGGCCAAGTGACACCTACGGTGGACTTGGCAGCTGTTAGCAAGTATTTATAGGATGTAAACAGCAAGGGGAAAGAGGATGGAAATAGAGCAAACCGTGGGGGAGCAGAATAATGGGATGAAAACGGGAAAAAGGAGATTTTTACTGCTTAGACTGCAGAGCAGCCGTCCGGGTGGAATGAACTGGAGTGAACTGGTTGACGTGTTTGGTATTAGTTGGTCAAAGCATTTGAAACCAGAAGCCATAACTTGGGCCTCTGCTGCTCATTTCTACAATGGCTCTGTAGAGCGGACAGGCCCCTCTCCCTTAGGGCCTTACTGGCTCATTTCTGGTGGTCAGTAGAAGTGATTGCTGCTAAAATGAGTATTTAAAGCAATTAGCAGCATCTGAGCTTCCCAAACACAAGGGTGCATCTCCGATTTGCGTGTTTAGTACCCAACAGCCTGGTGCCTTTGATTTGTCCAGCCCACGTTTAAATCCATTTGTGATTTGAGCTCCTTGGCACGTGGTAGCAGCAGTTTCCCCAGTTTGCTCTTGACATGCTGTGTGTCAAGCACATGTCTGTGTGTCAGTTCCTTCCTTTACATTAAACTTTCTGCACTGTGATAGCATTGGCTGGCCCCATGTGTCTCCCATCAGCCACAATCCTCCCTGATCAGGGTTTGGAGTGTAGTCTCTTCTCATGCAAAGTCCTTTCCATATTCTGGTCATCTTTCATGCTCCTCTCAGACATTTTTTGGCTCAGCTATTTTTTGAGTGAGAAGTCTGAGCTTGCCTGCAGTTTTCAAAGTGCTGGTGCACCCTGGGTGTATGTTCTCATTTTCTGGTTTATTCTGGTTTATTTGATTTGCCTTTTGGATTTGCACTGAACACTTGGTATTTTTCAGAGGACATCCACAGTGGCTCCAAAAGAGCTTGTTGCTGGAGACATGGCTATGTTTGTTTTTCTCTTGTCCCATTGGCACTGAGGTTCAACTGTTTGTCACTCCATTCCATCATTGCTCCAAGGTCCTTCTGCACCTCTTCAAATGAAGGAAGATTTCAGGTTTACTGTCCTGAGGGAATTTGTATTATCCTTAGACGGTGCCTCCCCATTGGCCTCTTTCCTGGTCTGTCTGCTGAACGAACCTCCTGCCTTCTCATCACAGTTTGCCTCTTCCTGCTCTTTGTTTTCCATCTTCAGAGTCATCATTAATCCCATCCCATGGTCCCAGGCTGGCTCAGTTGCTTTGAAGAATCTGGAAAAGTCTCTCAAATTCAGCCATTCTGGGCTGCCTTGGAAGAACCCTTGTAGAGTTATAATGTGTTGCTCCCTTAAAGCCACGCTGACTTTTCCCTCTCATATCTGCTGCCTTGCTTCATGGCTGTTTTGATATCCCTGCCTGTCATACCGAAGTCCAGCCTGGTGGTTTGTACTTCCAAGGATCCTCAGAGTCCATCTGAGCGTTCTGGCAGCATTGGCATCTTTTTCCAGGTGCCCTTAGAAGGTGGAGTTTGTGTTTTTGCACTCTTTCAATCACTGCTTGTGGGATAATGTCATGTCTTTTTTTTTTTTTATTTTTTTTGCTACAGGGGATGCTCCCAAGTGGGAGTTATCAGAGCGCTGATTGAAGCTGGCATCCCCGTAGATATGATCGGAGGAACATCTATCGGTGCTTTCATGGGCGCCTTGTACGCCGAAGAGCGCAGCTACAATCAGATGAGGATCAAAGCCAGGCAGTGGGCCATGGTAAGCACTGGGGACCTCACTCTTCCCTCCTCGGATGGGGTGGGAGAGCTTAACCACAAGCCATCACAGGCAGCAGCGTGCAAGCAGCCACCAAAGGGAAGTGCAGCACCTGCGCTGCGGTGGCTGCGTGGTGACCAGGGTCTGGCACAGCGGGGAGGCTGCTCTCAGTCCTGCTGGCAGGTGATGTGACTCCTGTCACATCACCATCACCCAGGGGACAGGAGTCAACTGCTCTGCACAAACTCCTGTCACGCTGTAAACGTAGAGAGATGTTGTTGAAGTGTGTTAGCCTGTGTTTATCTTTGTTTTATCTTCTCTTTTCATGTGCTGGAATCTGTTTCCTTTCCAGCTCTCAACAAATGTGTTTCTCTTTTTGTATAATTTTCTCTCTTTCGTTCTCACATGCTGTCATTTTCAGTGGAACTGATTGACAGAGGTAATCCTTCTCTCGACTAACTACACAATGTGTCATTCCCAGTGTACCCCGAGAACTCCAGTGGGGGTACCCTGGTTCAGGAGGAGCGTTTAACTTCAGACATTCAGTGTGAAAAAGTTTTCATGGTTAAACAAGGGTTTGGGAAGGTTGTTTTAAAAAGTGACTTCCGTGAGTGAACTTACTTATTGCTTGAGGTGTTGGGGAAAATCCATCCTGGCAGGAGGTTGCACTGGTTTGAATGGGCTAAAGGTGCAGGTTTACTGCTGACAACTTTGTGTTGTTCCTATAAAACCCAGATTTCCTTATTGAAAGGGAAGGAACACTAGGAATCAGGTGAAGCTCTGGGTCTGCCTCTCTCTGGATTTTAGGGGTTTACAGGAGCCTGTGGTTGTACAAAGATACTGCCTGCCCTTCCCATGTGTCTCCTATCCCACCATGGTTTTGAGACAAAATCTACTCTGTTGTAATAAGATGCCACTTACTTTGCAAGTCTGGGGCATTAAAGTGCATATTGAGACCTGCAGCCCCACCCCAGCCCCCCAGTTTGTGCTGTCGTGCTGTGCAGAGGCTGTGGGATTGTGCACCCCCGTCAGTGCTTGCCAGAAGAATGAGGATTTTGTGTTTTTCACTGAAGAGCCGCCGGTGCCGGCTGCCAGGGAGCACCTACAGCAACTGTTCGGGGTACGAGCAGAGCGCTGCAGTCGCTGCAGTCTCAGGAGTGGAGGCAGCCCGGGACAAGGGACATAAACCTGAGTGTACCCAGTCATAGCAGACATCCATGTAACCTTGCCCTCTGCTTCCCACGTTGGTCAGCTCCAGATGCTCATAGGACAACATCTGGCACTACCTCCCTGCCATGTCTGCCCAGCCTCCAGCAATCTGCAGCTCTCTGTCCTCTCCCCTCTACTTCTGGGTTGGCTTCAGCGATGGAATTTTCCTCTGTGCATTTGTCCCGAGGATTATCTCCTCTAGTTTGTTAACTTGTCAGATCTCCTCTGCTCAGGGGGTGATGCTGAGCTGGGAATGCTGCTTTCTGGGCTTCTCAGGGCTGTGCTCCCATCAAAGCTGGCTGCGTTTCCAGCATCGCAGCTCTTGAGCTCACCAGGCTAATCTGGAATCACACTCACTTCTTCCAGAAATAGTTATAAAGATGAAAAGAGGAAATTGAGTCTATTGATTAACTTTTAGGCACAAATTGTAAAGCTCAGAGAATGTTTCACAGAGAAGAAAGCACGTTTTGGCCAAACCTTGGGCTCTTTCAGGTTTTGGTACCTTGAAATCTCTAAATGAGTAGCTGGAGGAAGGTGAGAAACCTCTGTTAGAGCAAACATTTCATCTTACTAATGACATGAAGAATGGATTTACTTGAGTATTTCATGAGTGTTCTGACAAGCTTGCCAGGTGCACATCCAAACCAGGAATTGTTCAAGGGCTTGAGAAGGGAAGAAGCAAAGACCACTCTGTTTGAAGCCCTTTTAGCTGCAGCCCAGCAACAGGCTTTGCATTGTGAATTGAAGAAAGGCGTGAAAACCCTCTCCCCGAGTTCAGATCACAGCTAATGTACAAAGTAGCTTGAGGGATTATAAATCTTTATAACAGTGGCTTTACTGGGTTATTTTCTCTTGTATTGTGTTGTGGCAACCTGTCGACTGAGCAGGGAGAGGGGCTTCTTTCGGCGACCGCCGGCTCTGCGTGCAGTCGCAGGGAGCTTTGCTGGGGGTTCGTGGAAGATCCACCCAAAGGGTCTGAGTGTGAGTGAGGTGACAAATCCCTCGGATAACCCCATGTTCCCAGTGTCTGGAAGCTGCAGGACTCTTCCTGCAGTCCTCTGAGCAGCGTGGCTGCCGGGCATCTTGTACTGCAGGAGGCTACTGCCGTGCAAGAGACGCTCTGGGGAGCGTCCGTTGTTAAGCCGACGTTATGCAAAAAGCCTTGAGCGCTTCTCGATGCACAAGATGCTGATTCTGCTCCTGGCTTTAGCTGGGGAAGGTTATTGCTGAGTGCTCTTTGTGCAAACCCTTGCAGCCTGGCATTTTAGCCTGTGGGAGTTTTTGAAATGTCTTCGCTGTGATGGATTAGATAACTCTGGTTTGGGTTTTTATATATATATATATATATTTTTTTTAAAATCCATAACAATAAATGTTGGTTTTGTCCTGCAGTTATTTCTCTTTTTGGCGTTTTTAGAAATTGGCGTATCTGTAGTTGTACACTTGGGGCTGGGAGGAGGGATGTTTTTAATGGGATGTGTTTGCTGGAGCCAACGAAGCAGCAAGGAAATAAATTACTTTTTTTGGTCAGAAAACAGAGAGGTATGAAAATACCCAGTCATTTAGTGTGTCTTTTCCTCTGTGCATCTCCTGTCCCTGTGTTTAAGCAGCAAAACAAACACTATTTCCTTTTTCCAGATTGTTGGGTTTTCTTGTTTTTTTTAATTGGAGAATTAATATTTCAAGGTGTAAATATTTCACAATGGCACATTCTGCTGTTGAAGGGAATGTGGCTTTAGGAATGTGTAGCTACAAAGCTTCCTGCCATGAGAGTTAAGGATTGCTTGGTAGGATGCTGCAGTCGTTTGCAGTCTGTGATTGTAAAGTATGTGCAGGGGTTCTGAGGTCGCAGTCACGAGGTTCTGCCTCTCGCTGCTCCAGTGTTTGTGTGTTGGCAGATACTGGGCTTTGAACGAGCTGATCTGGCCAAAAATTGATCACTCTGTTTTTTTTCAGTGTTGCCTGTCGTGCTAGTTCCTGGCCAGCTCTGCTCCAGGAGCTGCTGCTGCATGGGATGGGGGAGGCAGAGCCCTCACCCCCTCATGCTGGATTCTGATACGCTTCTGGACCCGTCACATCTGTGGGTTTTGAGGACAGAAAGCTGCTGTTTGCCATGGTGGGGCCCACTCCCCAACCTGTGCAGGACCGGGTGCAGGGTAGGGGCGGGTCGCGATGCTGAGGAGTGGGGACACTGCAGGAGGGTCGGTGGGGAAGGGAGTGGTGCTGATGGGATGGGGGCCACAATAGCCCTTTCCTGTGGAAGTTGGGGGGTGTCTCTAGGAGGGGCTCTGTTTTGTAAATCACTTCTGTAAATCGGTGTTTTATGTTGTTGGGATTCCAGAGCTTCCCATCTAATGACAGCTCCGAGGGCAGGTCCTGCACACAACCTCAGCCGAGTAGGCAAACAGTGCCAGACAAGACTGGCATGAGGAGTGGGCAGGATATTTTGGGAAAGACACCTCCTGACCAGGGAAGATGAGCAAAATTAACCAGTCCCAGTCCTCCAGGTGACAGGGGTCTCCATCGCTGTGACAGCACAGCAAAAGGTCCTGGGAGCTAAAGCAGATTTAAAGCACACATTGATCCCTCAGTAATGAAGAGGTTCGTTACAGACCACATGTAAATGAAATTTAAGTACATTGTCTCTTAAATGGGGTTGATGAGCCCCATGATGAGCCTGTGTTGGGCGTCCTCCAGCCTGCTGGTGCTCGAGGACAGCAGTCTGCTGCCACGGCGTGCTCTGCCGCCGCTCCCTGTGTTCCAATTGCATCTGTAAAACTGGGCCCAAAGGTTTTATTCGACAGGTTTCTCTGCCTGCAAGAGTGAAACCAGGACAGATTGCTTTTCCCTTGTAAGGCAGCTGAAGAGTTCCCTCCCGTTGTCTTTCAGGAGGAATTCTGGTCTTGAGATTATTAACAGCAGATACAGGGTGGGGGTCTTGTTAGAGCTTAAAACATAGTTGGATCAAGAGGTGCAGGAAGATAAATCTGTTTTCATGTAGTGATAAGGCCTGAGGGTTTGTATTTACTATTTCAGTTGTATCATTTCAGGGGTTGGAGTGAACCCAAACTTGAGCATTAGAATTGGGGAAATCCAGGTGAAGAGTTGCACACAAAAGCCTGATGTGCCTGTGGCATTGAAATGCTGCAGTAAGGCACCAAACCACCCTGTCCTGCCTTGCAGCGACCATGTCACCTGAGGATCACACTGACGGGTGCTGTGTTCATGTTACAGGGTCCAAATCAGAATTAAATGTTACTGTACCATGCCTCTCTCCTCCTCCAGACTCTGAGATGGCTACAGTGTCTGACATGGATTATTTTCAGTTTTCTTCAACTCTTAGATTTCTTCATAGCTTACCTTAAGATCTGAACTTCTGTAGCTGTAATTCCTGCCATTGGGTAAACATATCCCTGCGGTGCTGTGTACTGGAAACTGTGGCTCTGAGTTATGTTTTTATTTTGTCCTTAACATCTCTTTTTCTTGGCAAATTCCTTTACTCGTTTCATTGCAATCTCTAGTGCTTTAAGAAGTTGTAATCAGTTCTGCTCATTTAAATTTCTGTTCTTGCCACAAGTTTTTCCATACGCTTGCCTTTGTATTTTTATACTGGGCAACTCTGGCAAATCCTGGGATTATCCTGGGCTTTGACAGGAATTTACAACCTTTCTGCATGGAAAAACCAAAATAGCCAGAGATCACTTCAGGTTTCTATTTGTCTGTCATCGTGTGTGTTGCTCCTGTTCAGAAGACCCTGTCCCTTCTGTGTTGACGTTCTTAGCTCAGGGGTGGCTTTACAAAACAATTCTGTGATTGCAGCTATTCTTGGGAGTTGGCCATCAGCGTCAGCTGAAGGGCATCTTCCATTCACTTGAGAGGAGAATGTTAAGAAATAGCCGTTAATTAGAGGTCTTTTGTTTGTGTAGTAGATTACTGCGAGCACTAATTGCAGGGAAAATGTAAAGCCTCAGCATTATAAAGCTCATTTGTGAAGGATATAGCCTGAGGTATGGTGCTGAGTTGGAGAGGTTTTTCTTCAGTATTAAAGAGCTTTTGTAAATGCCTCTCTTCCCAATTTAATCATTCCAAGTAATGTCAGAGACCAAATCCCTATTTTAAGCAGCAAATGAATTCCGTTTAACTCGGAGGCTGTGGGTAGCATGTCTCCGGTTAGGGCTGCCCGCTCTCCTCACCCCACCAGAACCTGAAGATGAGAATGGAGGTGACAGGTCCCCAGTTGGTTTTGTGCCGAGTCTTTTACATTCTCCCATGTTTCTTGCTTACATACCTGTTTTTAAGGAATTTTTTTTTCATACTTGACATATTCTCTGGGCAGATACTGAATATATATTTAAAAGCAGCTGGACATGGCAATGTAGGCTAATCCTGCTCCTCTTTAAATCGCTGCTCGGGCAAAGCAGAGGCCAGATGTTGATCACTGATCCTTTAGCAGAGTGTGCATGTGGAGGTGGTTCGTGCTGTAGGCTCCTGCTGGGAGAGCACCACACTGCCTGGTGTGTGTTAAGTTACAGAGAGCGTGGAGGTGTTTCATCTCATGGGAACACTTCATCCAGTGAAACCCTACTTAATTGTGAGTGAGGTAATTGGGTTTTTTGGTCCTCTCTTGTGTTTTAACCGAGCATGATAAAATATATCCAACATTGATTTTTGCTAGGATTTATTAGGGTTTGAGACCGATGGCATGGGACAAAGATGGTGACAGCAGTGCCATGTGGTCGTTTCAGCTGGTAGGTGGGCACACTGATGTAACACCATGGGATGGAGGGGACCCTCAAAACACCCATGACAGCTTAATGCAGAATCTGGGAGTTTGCAGACAGTCTGTGTCTGGCAGCACCGCAGCTGTTACGTGATGGAAGAGGTATCTGTGGTATCTTTGTGGCAAGCAAACCACGTGGTGTTTGAGGAGCTCCCATGGAGCTCCTGTAGCAGTATCTACGTGCTGGCTACCACGCAGCAGGTGATGAACACCAAACTCACTCCAGGATGCGAAATAACGGGCAGTGATACACAGAAAGTGTGTTTAAAGCTCTTCAACATGTGACTGACCAAACCCTGTTGAGGTTCTAGAGTATCACATTGATGGTTTTGCTTACACTGAGGCAGCTAAAAGATTTAAGACTGGAAGAAGAATTGGGTGTGATCACAAGTGAGAAGAGATGCCTGAAGATACAGATCCCTATAGGAGAGATTTATGGTTTCCTTTCCACGTCAGTGAACTGTGTGTATGCTATGGAAAGGATGAGGAAGAGGGAGATAACTAATACTATCTTTTTGTTATAAAAAAAATTAATAATCAAGAATTAAACTGTACTGTTTGTGTGCCTTTGTGAAGGCAGAACCACGTGCCAGCACACACAGCCCCAGAGGGACGTTGTGATTTATGGGGCGAAGGGGAGCGGTGCGAACGTGCGTCCCCCCCTTGCCGCACCGCAGACTGCCCACGGCTCTGCTGCTTCTTGTTACAGACTGCTGGCACCGTGCACGGAGTTACTGGTTGGAGCTTTTGTGGTTGCACTTCTGTCCCCTTGACAGCTTTTGTACTTAAAATAGCACTGCTGCCAGCATGTTGGCTGCAGAATCTGCAGTATGATGTCACTTGAATTGCATACGTTAATACATACCTTACTGCGGCTCCTTGCATATATTTACCTGTGAAATGCATATTTATTTATTTATTTTTCCTTTCTAGGTTATGAACTCAGTGTTTAAGACTATCTTAGACTTGACATATCCAATAACCTCTATGTTTTCTGGAGCAGCTTTTAACAAGAGCATCAACCACATCTTCAAAGATAAGCAGATAGAGGTAGGTTGCTTATTGACTTTATGTATAGTAAGTGACATCACTGTATTCTGCTGTTGCAGAAATAGCTTCTGGCTGTGTTAGTATGAGGTGTGGGGCTGTGGGATAACTGAAAACGTGTTAGAATGGAGTGTGATGGTAGAGGAATATGGGAAGGGCCTTGTTCGTTCATTTTGGTGGATATAGAAACAGAATCCCAGACTGGGCTGGGCTGGAAGGGACCCCAAGGATCACTAAGTTCCAACCCCCCTGCCACAGGCAGGGCCACCAACCTCCAGGCCCGGAGCTAGACAAGGTTGCCCAGGGCCCCATCCAACCTGGCCTTGAACACCTCCAGGGTTGGGGCATCCCCCACCTCTCTGGGCACCTTGCCACTCTTTCCTTGAAGAACTTAAACACGAGGAGCAGACAATTTGTAGCTACTTCTGTTCCATTTGACAAAGAGATCCCGTGCCTGAGAGCAAAAGTTGAATTGTGTGACTGAAGGACAACAGCTGAGACTCTTTCATCACTGTTTTTCTGCACACAAGGTCTGAGAGACACCAGGAGAAGGTCTCAAAGAGGGTAGCAATGGGATTAGCATTCTTCTATTTTGTTTTTGAAACTAGAGCTCAGTTTTTATGAACAACCAATTGTTAACTGCCCCAAGGTCAACATGTGTTGCCTCCTGCTCTGTGTAGGGTGACCTTTTGTGATTGTTGTGTGTCAGGCTGAACCAAGAGCCGTGTCCCCCCTATGCCCACCCCTCCGCAGCAGTTCTTAAAACACGCTGTCAGCTTGTCTCCACGCTCCCCATGCTTCAGGAGTGTTTGGGTACTCTTGCAGTCTTTCCTCATCTGTGGGTTTAACCAAATTATTCCTGTGTTTGGAATCACTGTGATAAAAGTGTATGCAGCAAATTAACACTATAAATACTTGAAAGATGTTTATTAAAAGTAATCTAAAATATTCCCTACTGAAATGCAAGTACAAAAGGAAGTGATTAATCATCACGTGGCTTAAAATAGCAGTTTGCTGTCCTGGTGCTGGAAACAAACTGGTTTTAGAGTGATAAGTGCTTCTGAGACTGGAATTATTTTTGATTTGCTGTTGGGGCAGCACCAGCTGTACTCTCAGTTCTGCAGCCAAGCATCTCCCTTCCTGCAGCTCTCCAGCTCCTGTCATTGGTTCCAGCAGTGCCTGATAGGAAAACATGTGATTGTCCAAGGACTAAAGCAGCTCCTCTCAACTTGCTTTGACGTGGCAGAGGAGCTGCCTTATGCCAAGCACCAAGACCTTCCTGGCAGTGCTGGGCACAGTCTTCTCTTGGTTAACTTGGTGTGAGTTGTGAGTGGTGTGTTGTGGCATGGGGCTGCAGGACAGTGCTGGGCAGAGCTTTGGGAAGGGCTGGCTGAGAAAATGGAAGAAAAATGGAATAAAATCTCTGAGCTTCAGTGGCCACAGCTTCCCCAATCTGCTCTTGCTGCTTTTGATTTCAGCAGTGACTGCAGTGCACATGCCATTACAATGCAGCACGTTCCTTCCTTATGTCCTTTAATAGCTGCAGTTTTCCAGCCTGCTCAACCTTCCCAGGAAGGTTTTGTCCGAGGGAAACCCAGTTCTGCAACACGCAGCGTTGCAGCAGCAGCACCTTCGTGTGCGCACGGTGAGAGCCATGGGCTGAACCCTTCCTCAGCTTGGAGACTTCCATCAGATAAACAAGGAGAAATGTGGGGAAATCCACAGGGAAAGAGGTGGATTTGTGTTACCAGCATGGGTTAATGGGTCATGTCACCAGACAGGTGGGAATGAGAAGCTGCCAGAGGGCCAAGGACAGCAGAAGCTGAGCTAGGGAGCATTAAGCCTTGAACAAGTCTTTTCTCAAAGCATCCAAACTGCGAATGTCCATCCTTTCTCAGTGGTTGGAGTGGTGTGGGAGGGGGTGGGCACTGTTCTTCATGTCTATAAAAGCTCAAAATGAGGAAGGGCTGGGCCAGATCCTCCATTTTACTCCACGTGGCTGGAGGTGGCACTCCTGCACTTCCCGTGTGCCTTCATCCATCTGCACCCGAGTCAGGGAGCAGAAGCACTTGACTTCAGCTGTGATATCTGACATAGAAAGGGAGGTTTCCATTCTCTCTTGAGCTTCCTCTGTCCCAACCCCTGTGATGTAGATGTCTCCTGATTCCCAGCAGTGCCACCTGAGGAGTAGCCCTGGTTACCAGCAGCCCCTGTGATTGCTGTTACAGATGTCAGCCAAGGGCAGTCCACGAGAAGAGACCAGCCTGTGCAGGTTCTTCCAGGAAAACATACGGAAACCCAGAGCAGGGAAATCCAAACAGTTCTTGAGAGCTTCAGTTATTGCTCCTGTGACGTTCCCCATCCTGCTGGAATTTTTATTTCCCATGGCAGAAGCACAAAATGCTCTTGCAAGTCATCCCAGCTGAAGGCTCAGGTGTGAGGCATCAGCAAAGAGTCTTCCCAAGCACCGCTCCAGACTTGCACTGAGAAGCACACACAGTCTTTCTCACTGCGTCACAGCTCTTGGTTTAGTTCCCCTGGTGCATGTGTTGGCTTGAACAGCAGCGTCAGATCGAATTCTTTCCCATTCCCCTATTTTTGCTTCCAAGGCACTGAGCTCTGCAGTCACCAGAACATCTTTAGCGTGGAGAGCCACCCCTGATGCTCTCGTAGTCACACTTTGTTCATCCGCCCTCCGATGGCATTTACACCAGATGGGTTGTAAGACTTGTGCAGCATCTGTTAGTCCTCCCAGTGCCACCATCTTTGCAGAGCTGCTTAAAAGATTAATCTCATTAGGAAAAATCCTTCTTCTTGGTAGTTGAGGGTTTTGTATGGGACAGTGCAGAAGCCTGTTCCAGACATGCAGGCTGACCACCGTGGACATGCTGATGGCTGGAGTCTGAACCCTTGTTGGGTTTCAGCTGAAGGCACCTCAGAGCTTTGCTGTGTCCCTGGCTGGCTGGGGGAGCAGGTTTATGTCTTGAGCCTTGCTTCAGCTTTGTGTCACTGACTGAAACTATCCACTGCTGTTCCCTGGGCTGGATGCAGACAAGTCCTCCCCTTCGCCTTTGCAGTTCATTAGACCCTATGGACACTTTGGAAAACTGTCCTCTAACCAACTCCCAATGGATTTCCAGCTAGTGGGATGTGAGTACAGACATGACTGGAACACAGCTGAGGACTCCCCCAGGAACAGGGATTATTGGTTTGGTTCAGCCCCTGTGGAATAAACTTGTAAAGGACTTCTACAAACAGCCTTGCTATCACCCTGCTTAGGTAGGTTACAAGCCACGCTTGCTCAGTGCTCTTTTAGTCTGTAGTATCTCAAGCAGCATCCAGGGTCTTTGGGAAGAACTGCCTTGCAGGATCCATTGTTCATGCAGGTAAAAGACCTTGGAAAAGACCTTTAAGATCATTGAGTCCAACCATCCCTGCCCTCTCCTAAACCATCTCCCTGAGCACCTCATCTACCTGTCTGTTAAATACACCCAGGGATGGGGACTCCACCCCCTCCCTGGGCAGCCTGTTCCACACCCTGACAGCTCTTTGGGGGAGAATTTCTTCTGACATCTCAACTGAACCTGCCCTGGTGCAGCTTGAGGCCATTTCCCTTGTCCCATCACCTGTCACTTGGCAGAAGAGACCATTGCCCACCTCTCTACAAGCTCCTTTCAGGTAAATACAGGTAGCAGTGAGGTCTCCCCTCAGCCATCTCCAGCTCCCTCAGCCACTCCTCACAAGGTTTGTTCTCCAGATCCTCCCCAGCCTGGTTGCCCTCCTCTGTACCAGCTCCAGGACCTTGGTGTCCTTCTTGAGTGAGGGGCCCAGAACTGAACACAGCACTCAAGGGGTGGCCTAACCAGTGCCCAGTCAGGGGCACAATGCCCTGCCCAGACCTGCTGGCTATGCCGGCTCTGATCCAAGCCAGGATGCCATTGGCCACCTTGGCCACCTGTGCACACTGCTGGCTCATGTTCAGTTGGCATCACCCAAACCCCCAGGTCCCTCTCTGCCTGGCAGCTCTCCAGCCACTCTGCCCCAAGCCTGCAGCACTGCCCAGGGTTGACATGACCTTTTCCACCTCGAGTGGAAACAGTTGGGTGAAACGCAAGAACGACCCTAGTGGGTGAGATCAGAGGTCTTTAGCTTCGTGCCACGTCCCTGGGCCAGGCCGAAAGCGGTCAAAGACGGGGATCTGCCGGTGGGAGCGGTGAAGCTTCCGAGCTGCTGTGTGCTGGACAGCTTCTGCAGGGAGTATCTCTTGCTGTTGGAAAGAGGAGAGAGGGATTTCTGCCTGCCTCAGCTCTGTGTGAGACACTTGCACAGGAACCAACTCCATGAGCTCAGACACGCGGCCGGCGGGTTTCTCTCCATCCTCACGGGTGTTTGTGCCCACAGCTCCTCCTGCAGAGCCGTTGATTCGCGTTGGCCGGGGGGTTCAGAGCAGCGGAAGGTTCCGGACTGTAGTAAAATTGGGGCCTCTCTTGCAGGATCTGTGGATTCCTTACTTCACGATCACGACTGACATCACTGCCTCAGCAATGAGGGTCCACACAGATGGTGAGTGTGTAACAGCCTTTCCACAGCAGGGTTATGTAATGATGTGAGAGTCTGTCTGTTCCTAGAGTTTTTCTCACCCTTGTATTTGTCTTTCCTTTTGTTTCTTCCTCCTCTGGTACTTGCTGAGCACCAGGCTGTGGTGGTGCACAGGCATGAGGGACAGCACTGTTGGGAAGAAATTAAATGAGATGTGTGGTTGGGGAGAGAATGGGTGTGCTGACACCATTCTGCTTCTGTAGAACCTCCCGTGAGATGCAGGTGGTTTAGCCAAAAATCAGAGCTAATGTGACCAAAACACTTTAAGATTCCCCATAAATGAAGCAGTTTTCCCAATGCAGAGACTCCTGTGCATGAGGCAGAGGCTGGGTTAGGGCCCTGCTTGTGCCCTGTCCTCTCTATTTCTCTGCTGGAAATGATAATACCCGTTCCCGACTGCACAAAGGAAGGAGATGTGGGCTGTCTCCCGTGGTCAGGAGCGGGTGGCAGCCCTGTGGGACACTTGCTTTGGCTTTTGTCTATTTGGGGAACAGTGCAGTGACTCAGGCTCCCCTGAAGCCAACAGAAGCCTGCTGGGTGCCCCAGATATTTCTGTGGGTAGCTGAAGCCTTTGCTGACGTCTCTGATGTCTGGTCCCTTGAGCTGGCGCAGGTGGGATTCCCCTTCCCACCGTTCAGGCATGGACCCATCTGCTGCATTGCACCGGGGCTTCGTTGGTCAAGGACAGCCAATGGGGCCAGAGCAAGCAGCCAAAGGATTCACCTGTCTTCAAGGCTTTGTATTCCCATTCTGCAGCAGGTGAAGCTGTTGAGGTCAGGAAACACTCCATCTCACTCCATCCAGCTACCCGGCCCTGTGGAAGTTCAGTATCAGGGTAGAAGTTGCTGGAGTGGGGTTACTGTCATCTCTTCAGTTCACTGAGAGGAGAGGAGAGGAAGGAGGTTCCCAGCTGTTGTCCACCTGTGGGGTGTAGCACAAGAAGTCAGTGTTTTCCTTGGGTGGAAATTCCACCTCAACTAAAACTATAAATAACAAACCCCAAATGTGTCAGCATCGACAGTAGGAGAGCTTAGGTTATAATTAGGAACAGAACTGTGACGTATTTTAAAACAAGAAGACAAAAATTGGTTCCCAGTTTGCTGGGGAGAGTTGCTGTTGGAAGCACTTAGTTGTTGTGGAGAAGTGAGTTAACCTTGTGAGGCTTTACTGGGCCTTGATATCCCAAGGACCAGCTGCCCAGACAAGGCTCTGGGCCTCGTTGGAAACACGGTGTCTTCCTGCTCCGGCTGATGCAAATGCTAAAAGACAGAAATTGGTAAATAAGAGCTTTAGAGTGTGTTACACCAAAGAGATCTCATCCATTCTGACTTGAGTAAACTTTCTAGCAGCTTGGAAGATGATCACTTTTTTTCCTGACAGCACTAACAGAAGGGCCCTGACAAGAGATAAGCTCACCGCCGTGTGTTCACGCTGGTTGTGTAAGGGAAGATCTTGGCTTATTGCAGAGCAGGGAAAGCAGGATTTGGGGGCTTCTACAGCATGTGTTTGTCATGTTCAGCTCCTGCAAAAAGTCTGGGTTTGTGGATCTCTGTAGGACATGATGGCTTTAACTGCACTTCTGTTGGCTTATTCCTTCCATCCCTTTGTCCCCAGGAGAGGCCTTTTCCTTCCCTTATCAGTGTAAGCCCACAAAGCTGAAGATGATCCCCGCAGTCAGACACATGCTGGAATCCCCTTGAAGGCAATAGATAAGAGGCATGGGCTTAAACCTGCTCTGTCGAAGGCCTTTGCTGCTTGTATGTCTGAATAACCTTTGGTTTGTCTTATTTCTTTTCTTTCCTAGTCAGGATTATGGTATAGAAGATAATAAACTTCTTTAATAACTTTCCAGCAGTATTCTCAGGACAGCCTCTATCTCTTGATTACTTTAACGAGTGCAGAAGCCTACCCTGCCTCTGTGGCAGTAATTAACACTGTGGCTGTTCCCTCCCTGTCACTGCTGCAGGCTCTCTGTGGAGGTACGTCCGTGCCAGCATGTCCCTCTCTGGGTACATGCCCCCTCTGTGTGACCCGAAGGATGGGCATCTCTTGATGGATGGAGGTTACATCAACAACCTTCCAGGTGGGTGCCCAGATCATCAAATCCCAGACTCTGTGAGGTGGGAAGGGACCTTCAGAGACCATCTAGCCCTACCCCCAGCAGTGAGCAGGGACACCTTGAACTAGATCAGGTTGCTCAGAGCCACATCCACCCTGACCTTGAATGTCTCCAGGGATGGGACCTCCACCACCTCTTCAGGCAACCTGTTCCAAGGTCTCACCACCCTCAGAAGGAAGAATATCCTCCTAATGTCTCATCTACCCCAGCCCTGCTCTAGTTTAAACCATCACCCCTCGTCCTGTCGCTCCATGTCCTTACAAACAATCCTGCCCAGCTTTCCTGTAGGTCCCTTCAGGGACTGGAAGGGGCTTGGAGGTCTCCCCACACCCTTCTCTTCTCCAGGCTGAACCAGCTCACTTAAACTGGCTTTGTAGGAGAGGTGCTCCTGCCCTCAGATCATCCTCGTAGCCTCCTCTGGACCTGCTCCAAGAGGTCCATGTCCTTCTTGTGCTGAGGGCTCCAGACCTGGAGCCAGTAGTTGGGAAGAAGTTACAGAGAATGCAGCATGCCAGACAGCCTGCAACACTTTCTCCTCCTTTTTTTCTTTTTTTTTCCTTTTCCCCCAAAAAAGGAAACAAGAAGAAATACCACAGACACCTTTAATCTCATGATGGTTCCCAGCAATCATTATTCACAGTTTCCTCTGTGTGTGCTATGTCATGGATTTATTAAGACAGCTTTTTGTTACAAAGCATTTCCTAATAGACCAATTCTGAACATCTAATTCCCAGCTAAATTTGAATTTATTCTAGTTCTCCCTGAAAGGAGAGAGTGGAAATCAAACTGCAGACACAGAGTCTGTCTTTGAGTTTCTTTTCAGGAAGCTCCAGCTGCATAAGAAATTCCAAGAAAGCAACAGCATTAGCTCTCTGTTCAGACTGGTGTCACCCGGAGCCCGCAGGGTCCAGCAGACGTGTCAGGGAATCACGGAGGGGTCGAGGGAGTGGGGAGGGCTTTGGGGTGTCCTGGGTGCTGAACCCCAAAGGGTCCAAGGGATGTGAATCCACCTGTACGTGTTTGGGATGTGGTTTGTGTCCAGGTTGTCACTGTATGGGAGGCAGGTGGCCGGGGTACAAGAGAGACAAGCGGTGCCATTGGGGTTTGTGGCTGTAATTGGGCACAAACAGAGAGGAAGGAATCTCAGCTAGAGACACCGCAGCTGAGCAACCTAAATCATGTTCAAGACAGACTCAGACTAGATTTTTCCATCTGAGCTGTATTTCCCTGAATCCAGAAATGGGAGTTACATGGAACAGACCCCAAGATCTGCACCTGACAGTCTGTAAGCACGAGTGTGGCCTGCAAAGCAATGCAGCCCCCCCACCTGCCCACCTTGGTTGGAGAGAGCAAAGAGCACGCAGGTGACACCAGGTGGAGAGGGCACAGTAGACTGAACGAGCCCAGGAATGCAGATCCACGTTACAGAACAGATCTCATTTAAACAAGTGTCAAATTAAGCATCTAAATTGGCTCTTCAGAGTCTGTGGTTTTCCTACGCGTAACTATTCTGGAAACTGCAACTATCTTGGACTCTGGGGGTGTGGAAGGAATATAAATCCGTTCTGCGAGGTACGTGTCCTCCTCTTCCCTCCCTTGGCACTTCCCTGAGTCCTCCCCATATCTCAGGGCTGCAGCTTGTCCTTTTACTGACCTTGAGGTAGGAAGTGTTGCCTCATTTCTCTCCCACTTCCAAATATGAATCTTCCTCTGGCATCCCAGAGCTTTCCCCCCTTACTGTCCGGTCCCCGTGCTGCTGCTTTCCTGCAGTACCTTCCACACGCAGCGCTGACCCCGCACTCCTGACCCTCCCTGCAAGGCCACAACCACTTCTCTACATGCCACCCAGATCTCTTTTTTTTTGTTGTTGTTTGGGTTGTTGTGGGTTTTTTTTTTCATGAGAGCTGCTGCACGAGGTAGAACTAGCGTGGGTTTCATGTGCTCTTCACATTACAGCTCCTCTGGTGTAGCTGTGGGCCTGAGTCCCACCTCCCCTTCCCTGCTGCAGTGGTGTTAGTTGGCCTCAGAGACAGTGGGGTCATCACACCGACCCAGGGTAGCACCTACCTGTGAGCGATGCGCAGCAGCAGCTCAGCGGTGGGAACTCACTTGCTGGGTGCTGGCACCTCTCCAGGAAGGGGTGTCCTGCCGGAGTTCAGCCAGTGTTTATCCCTGAGCTGTCCAGGGATGCCCACAGGAGGTGTGAGATCAGGTTACATACTCCCTAGCCCCGTGTCAGCTTTGGCTGAGCAGCACCAGGGTTGGCAGCACCAGTACTGATGTGACCTTCTCCCCCCGGTAGCTGACGTTGCGAGGTCCATGGGGGCCAAGGTGGTGATCGCCATCGATGTGGGGAGCCGGGATGAGACAGACCTCACCAACTACGGCGACTGCTTGTCTGGCTGGTGGCTGCTCTGGAAGAGGTGGAATCCACTGGCTGAGAAAGTCAAGGTATTGCAGGCTAAATTCAACTGGCAGCTGGCTCTGTGTAGCGAGCAGGAAGCTTCTCCGTGTTGATTCGAGCACCAAGCCTGGTGACAGACTGTCATCTTTCTTGGGTTCAAGATCTTACTCGTGGATGACAACAGCTGGGCAGTGTCCTGAGTCCAAGGAAAGGTGTGGGAGAGGGTGGAGTCCCAGTCTGGGAAGGGGATGGGAGAAGTGTCAGAGCAAAGAAGCCTTCGCTTAGAGGTGTGAGAAGTATTGATAATGTCAGAGTTACTGAATTTTACCAACAGAAGTAGTAACTGTGCCCTGCTCAGTGTCTATCCTGGGCTTCTCAGAACTGTGGATTTAGGGAGGTTTCAGCACCAGGTAGTAATTAGGAGTACTACTACTGATAAATGACAGGCTGCAGAGCATGATTATCTTGTTTTCTCTTAGTGCATGCAGTCAGACCAACTCTGTTACTTATTCTTCTCCATTTCCTACATTCTCTGGCTCTGCAGGTGTCCCCCAAGTCACTGCTGCTTTTTCTTCTCCCTCCCCCCCAACTCCAGTGAACACCTTCTTCTGTTGGAAGAAAAATACTTGTTTGTGTTTCCCAGAGTTGGGAAAAATGCTACAAACCATAGTTAACTGCCTGTAATCTGAGGGTTTTTTCTCTACAGTGCCTCCCGTCCCTGGAAAGGCTTCATCTCCCTGGGAAGGGGCTGTCTGGAGTTGGTGCAACCTTGCTGTGCCATGGCAGAGTTGGCTGCACAGCTCCCAGTGCGAAGTGGGAGTGTTTGGTGGGGAGAAGTGGGAGACCTGATGGCAGTGGGCACACATGAAAACACAGGGTTCCTTCTGAACAACAGAAACCACTTTTTTTTTTTTTTTTTCTTTTTGGTGTAAACTGGAGTTGGTGAATCACTGTCCAAGGCCAAGCAGAGAGTCTTTAGGGCCTGCAGCTGTGAAGACAGTCAGAACTCAGCTGGATGTGGTCTTTGACAACCTGTCCCAGCTGACCCTGCTTGAGCTCAGGGGGTTGCACTACCTGAGCCCAAGAGGTCCCTGTCAACCTCAACTGTTCTGTGAAATCTCCATCCTGGTACCACAGTCACCGATTCCTGCCCTGAAGGGTCACTGTGCCCCTCGGTCCTCAGCACAGATCTCTGAGGTACCCCTGTGTCCTGGAACGAAAGGCTTACTTCAACCTTGGACTGCAGAAATGGTTTGAGGGCGATTCCCCTTCTGCCTTGATAATGGAGACACTTTGGCTAAGTGTCCACACTGCCTGGGAAACAGATGGGGGTGCTGATGTGTGAAGGCTTCAGCAGATTTCAGGGGAGGGTGGAGCAAAAAAAGGACAGATAACTTGCTACTTCTCAATGGTGAACATAGAACATGTTCTGGACTTAAAATCCTGAATTAATCACGATTGGTGTGTCTGGGCTGGTCGGCAGGTGCTGAATATGGCCGAGATCCAGACGCGGCTGGCGTACGTGTGCTGCGTGCGGCAGCTGGAGATGGTGAAGAACAGCGACTACTGCGAGTACATCCGGCCGCCCATCGACCGCTACGGCACCCTGGACTTCGGGAAGTTCGATGAGATCTGTGTGAGTGATCCTGGGGAAGGCACTGAGGCAGGAGAGATCTGCTCTGTGGAAGGGCGAGACGCAGCTTAGGCGCTAATTAGTGCCTAAGCTTCGAGGGCAAGAGAAGCAGTTGGCACAGAGTGAATAACGGGCGCTAAGTAACGCTGTGGAATGATATCATGGCTGTGAGGTTGGATTAACAGCAGAGATGGAGTTAGTAACCTTGATTAGATAATGACCTGTGAAGGGATCGGTTGCCTCTGTTTCATGACAGTTCCTGCTCAGCAGCTTGGTGAAAGCTGGGCAGTGACCGGGCTGCTTTGGGCGGTTGGGCTTTGTCAAAGGGTGTCATTTCTCTCCCTTCCTTGCATAGCTTGTCCCATGAAAGACGTGAAGACGTCTGTAGGGAGGCTGTGAATCACTGATATGGAGGGCAACACGCTCAAATAGCTGGCACGGTTAACGATTCAACACTTCTATTAATAAACACAGCATCCACAGTTCCTCCACACCTGATAGAGTGTCAGGCACCAATGTCAGAGGAAGGACGTGGTGAACAGGGTAGTACCAGGTTACACCTCCCCAGGATTTAGTTGTTTGTTTATGTGCCAGCAACCAGCACGGGGAGGAGTGACTGCAGACGTGTGGAGGAATTGTCGTGGTGACAACTCGCATTCACAACGAAACCATCTCTGCCCACATCAGGGTAATGACAGCAATTTCAGCTCATTGTCTCTTGTCAGAGGGGTTATTTCACTGTCTCTTACCATACTTTGATGCTTCAGCCCTGCAAGCATCTCCCGTCTTCAGGTGCTTCTGCATAGCTTTGCTCTTCTCCTACACTGGAAAGACACATCAACCCACCACCACTTTTTCATAGAATCATAGAATGATCAGAGTTGGAAGGGACTCCCAGAGGTCATCCAGTCCAACCCCCCTGCAAGAAGCAGGGACACCCCCAACTAGATCAGGTTGCTCAGGGCCTCATCCAACCTGGCCTTGAACGTCTCCAGGGATGGGGCATCAACCACCTCCCTGGGCCACCTGTTCCAGTGCTCCACCACTCTCACAGCAAATAACTTTTTCCTAATATCCAATCTAAACCTCCCTCCCTCTATTCTAAAACCATCACCCCTTGTCCTGTCACAACAGGCCCTACTGAACAGCCCCTCCCCATCTTTCTTGTAGGCAAAAACATTCTTGAAGTTGCTCTCTGTTTTAGAAAGTGTGAGAGCCTTTGGCAGCCATCAGCCTGCAGGTTGGGTTCTCTAACGCTGTCTTCAAAGTCCGAACCAAGCCCAGCAACACCATTAAACCGCCCGATTCGCACTTCAGAGCGTCCCTGGGGCAAAGGAGCAGCTGTTCCAAACCACCAGCTCATCTCCCCAGGACAAATATTTTGTCAAGGATATTTGATGTCTCGTAGCTCCTGGGCAAACAGTGCTGGCTGCCAACGGTGGATCTAAGACTTTGCTGATAAATAATGTTCCTCACTAGATGGAGTGCCCTGGCTGCTTTGGAAACTTTGTTGAACAGGTCAGGTAGTTCATCCCAATAACAGATAGTAGTAAGCTGTCAAGTCACCAGTCTGTCTAATTTGGTGTCATTAAAGGGATTGAAAGACACTGGGCAAATTTTTCTCAGTGGAATAAAACTGGGGGAAGGTGCAGTCTCTCAGAGCTGGTACTCTGTGAGCATGTTCTTGGTGTGAGGTGCTGCAGGTGTGGAGGGCAGCACCCTCCTGGATTTTCATTCCCTGCACTGTAGCTACATCTCTCTTGTCCCCAGGGAAGCTTTGAACTCAGAGGAAGGGGCATCCTTGACATTGCTTTACCACTGTAGACTATATTGGGGGATTATTTCAGCTACACACCAGGATTATACAGAAAATAGAAATGGGCACCATGTGTAACGTTCAGCATGTTTGAAAGACAAAACCCTTCTTCTGTCTCAGCCCAGAGCAACCTCAGCTGCATGTCATTTCCCAGAGCTTGGCTTCTCACAGTCATTTTGCATCAATCCAACCCCCCCAGCTGATCTCTCCAGCCCCTTTTCCATCTGAGCAGCCACATCCACCCCATGCTGAGGAGCTACAACAGGTTCTGAGAGCTGAATTCCAGCCTGAGAGTCTCCCATCCTTTGAACCCTGGTCCAAGAACCAGAGGAGAGGCAGTACCAGCTCAGCCAGGACTGCTTCAGCAGGCAGAGCTGCCAGGCAAGCCTGAGGTCCAGTGCGTGCTGCCAGTGGAGAGCTGGAAATAGGAGCCAGGACTCTGACACCTGTTGCTGTGTCCTTTCAGTTTGAGTGTTCAACAGTTTCTACTGTCTGGTTAGAAAAAAAAGCACAACTCTGAGGGAGCCATTGGTTTACTTTCTCCAGCTGTTTCCGTGCTGAGGACTCAGTGCTGTGTTGTTATTCCAAGTGCAAATCACTTTACACCTTTTAAATTAGATTTTAATTTAGATTGTGGAGGTTTTGGGTTCAGTGTTGTGCATGTGCTGTTGTTTCTTCTCCAGCAAACTGACACTAGCATTGGTGGGCACAGTCTGGCTTAACTCACTGCGAGTGATTTTGGAGCTGGCTGCCCCACAGTGACTTTCTTTGCTAGACAGGTTTTCTTCTCTTGGCTCTCCTTGAGCCAAGAGGGGAGAAGACACAGATTGATTTGTGGTGTTCCCTTCTTCTAAAGAAAGAGCTGGTGCTGGAAGGGCCATATGCATCCCATGCTTCTCTTTATATGGCATTATTCTGTGAACAGCCTGCTTGAAACCACTGCTGTAAAAACAGTTGTGCCAGGTGGTGCTTTTGGTCAAGGGTCACGTTAGCCTTTGGACTTAAAATAGCACCTTGTTTGGTTAATAATACTCCTAATTCTTAGGCTGAATAACTTGGAAGCTGAGGCTGGAAGGTAGCAAGAGCACGTCCTGGTGCTGGGATGCACCTCTGATTGGCAGAAGATGTCACAAAACCATCTTTTAGCTATCAATGACTTTCTCTTCCTGACTTTTTTTTTTTTTTTCCAGGAGGTGGGATATCAGCACGGGAAAACAGTATTCAATGTCTGGTGCAGGAGTGGAGTCCTTGACAAGATGCTGAAAGACAGGCAAGAGACCTGCAAGTCCAAAACTGACGTAAGTGGTTTAATGCCGTGTTCTGCACGAGTTACTCGGTACGGGATGGATGGATGGATGGATGGATGGATGGATGGATGGATGGATGGATGGATGGATGGATGGGGGTCCTGCTCTTCTCTAACCATGTGTGGGCAACGTGTGCTCTGCCTGTCCATTCCTGGTACCCAGTGTGTGCCCGTGCAGAGATCCATCTGCATCCTCAGACAGTACCATGGGGTCTCTGAAACCCCAGGAACCAGGCAGCTCTCCTGCTGCTGCTTCATTTTGATGGGTCATTGATGCCATGTTTGTGACCTGGAATCGTTCACAACACAAATGTTCTTGGAGGAGGGTGGAATGCTCACCAGTAACCAGCACATGAGCTGCTGTGTACGTGTTTACATGCCCACCTTGCTCTTCTCCTTCTCTGTGTGTGCCAGCAGCCCTTGGGGGCTCTGAACGCTGCTGTTAAGGTTCCTTCTGCCCTGAGTGCTGGTGTGGGGGCTCTGACTGTGTCCCTGCAGGTCCCCAGAGAGAGGATGGCCCATGGTTTCAGGTGATGTCACTTGTGTGTATGCGTGGGCTGCCTCCCCGACTAACGCTGGTAGGAACAAGGAACCTCCAAAGAATTCCTGTTCATTTATTCGTGTCCCACAAACCCAAGGCAGTGCCTGGGTGGTGTTCTTGCTACTGGAAACTGGTCTGTCACATAGGATGTGAATAGGGATCGCTGGCACCGGTCTCAGCCCTCGCTGGCTTTTGGATGTGACTCAACTGGTTCTTGGGTGCTTCCAGATAAACCGAACGAAGCCCTGGCAGGAGATGTGCTTTTAGCTAAAATCCCTGCAGAGCTGCAGATGGCTTCCTTTGTGTCTCTCCCCCTCACTCCTCTATCAGAAATGGCATTTTGCAGTGCTAGTGTGAGAGCCCCACTGGAGCTTGCAGCGCTGTCGAGGAGCTGGGTTCCCCTTGTTCTGCTGACCTCAGCACATCTGGGCGGTTCATCTGCAGCCCCGTTAGAGCCTGATAACGGTACAGCCATGGACTGTGTAGTGTCACTCTGGGGTTACAGTCCCATTAAGGTTTCTACTTAAAAGTAGGTTAAAAGTCACTTGGTTTTACATTTTAAGGGTTGAGGTCAGCCTCTGGAGTTGGCTTATCACACAGAGGGCTGATGGAGTTTCTTGGTGGCGAAATTTTGGTTGTTTTTTAAGGAAGTGATCTGTTTTTTTGATAACTTGGGTACTACAGTATAATATATTGGCTTAAAGTCCTTCTCCTCCTTTGAATTCCTCTGATTTAAAACCCAAGTGCTACAAAAGGCTTCACATTTTACCCAGTAATTCAACTTTATTGTCTTTTAGAGATAGGGAAATGAGCAGCAATATTTTAAGTGACTGCCAGACTGGATCATAACTGTATGAGCCTCACTAAGGAAAGTCAGAGGTGAAAAATGACAGAGGATTTGCAGCCCTTCCAGGGAAGGGTGGTCGAGCTCTTTCGCTGGGAGGAAGGTGGTGCATGTAGTGGGGGAGGAAGGACAGTGCTTGCAGGGCTGGACAGCAGCACAGCAGCGAGGGCAGATGATGCCATGTTTGTCACCAGAGACAGCTGAGCCTCCATAGGGTGCAAGTCACTTGGCAAAATGGGTAAGGTGAACGTCCCCTGTGTTCCCTCCAGCTATGAGAAGGGAGCCAGGGCCACCGGTGCTGATGGCTTCCTGTCCTCAAACCCCCCCCTGCTGCCTGTCAGGGCAAGATGAGTGGGATGAGCATGGAGGGACAGTGGGAAATAGCTGATGATCCCAGCAGCCCACAGAACCCCCAAACTCATCAGCTTGTCATGTCTTGCTGGGAAGGGCAGCTGGTCTAGGAGATACAATCAATTCAGCTGGGGAAGACGGATCCCTGTTCTGCCTCAGACTGGTCATCAGCTGGTTTGTGGGTGTTTGTGCTTATTAAGTTTCATCCCTGGCAGGGGTCAAGGCAATGTTGGATGCACCTTTGGGCAACCTGGGCTAGTGAAGGTATCCCTGCCCATGGCAGGGGGTTGGAACTGGATGCACTTTGAGCTCCCTTCCAACCCAAAACATTCTGGGATTCTGCCATAAGGGAAAATCAAGGGTAGGAAAATCCTGTGTGTCCCAGAAGTGGTTTTATGCCCCATACCAGTCCCAACTGGTAACAGGCTCATATTCATTGCTGTAAGAAATGTTTCTTTGGAAGATCCCTTTTAAAACTGCCCGTTACATGGGGTACAGTAACTCAGACTAGTATTTCCCTTAGACCCTGACATTACAGCTGTGCACCAAGCAGCATATTGAATCTTTATCACAATCTACCCTGGGGTTTATGGTCCTTCAGCTGCCCTAGAGATCAAATATGTCACACAGATGTAGCCTGTCACTGTGTTTCTGTATCTGCACTTGATAACAAGGCAGAAAGCGCTGATTGCAGAGGCACCAAGGGTATGAAAATCACGGGTTCAGGAGGGCAACTCAACATTCTGCCCTGTGCCATCCCCAGCCTGACACAAGGCTCAGCTCCAGCTCCCAAGGACCTGCCAGATTGGCTGTCTTCCTCTGAAAACTCTGGATTTATTTTTTTTTATCTGACCTTTGTTTCAGTAGATTTATTTCTATAAAATAACAAGTATTGCAGGCTCCCGCGGGGGTGTTTGTCTTTTTTCTTTTCTTTGTCCATTAGAGTCACTGGAGTCCTTTAGCTCTGCTTTCTTCCAAGGATAACAGCTGGTATTTTTAACTTGCCTTTATTAGTGAAGGTTTTGATG
Organism: Heliornis fulica; assembly: GCA_013399135.1. Lineage (NCBI taxonomy): Eukaryota > Metazoa > Chordata > Aves > Gruiformes > Heliornithidae > Heliornis > Heliornis fulica. The sequence goes on along the minus strand of VXBZ01012466.1, from coordinate 81,711 downwards.
CTCTATATGTTGTAGTTCTTCAGCTATTTCTGGAGTGTTCAACATCTGAGAGCCGAGTGCAGTTTCTTATCATCTTGTTTCCATGTCATAAACATTGAGTTTTTACTTTAAAACTCGGGATTTTTAATCATCTAAATACTTTGCTTTCATCATTCACCGCTGTTTATCTTGTCTCAGAAATGCAAAGACTGAAGACACAAACAACAGGAACCTTACATAAAGTTCACTTGAGCAACCCTTGCTGTTCCCCAGCACGGCATAATGCACTACCGCTAATTGGATCTCCTCGGGGAAGTTTTGTCTACTCAAGTGTTATTCATAGTCAAAGCTAAATATAATCTAGCAGACTACAATAGTAACTGTCTTTCTCCTCTAATTTATTTAATAAAGATTGTGCTGGAGAGAATACTTTTCCTCCTTTGGAAAAAAAAAAACCCTACGAGGAGGAAGGTTTTAGAGTAGGTTTGAAGAGAATCTGAGACGCTTCTTGCGGTGACTGTCGGGTGTGTGGCTTTGGTCCTTATGCCACGTAAGAGGAAGAGTTCAAACATGAAATTCCAGTTTCCAAAGCATCAGACCAGCGTGGGAAGGCACCTGGTTTCCCACAGACGCATCCCAGTCTTGGTGCAGGGACTTTGGGGTGCAGCTGGCTCAGCAGGTGCCCACTAACAGTATCTATCGCACGGTCACACGTACCGTTGCCTTCACGCTCTTCCATCCTTGCAGACGGTGTGACAGTGGCTTTCCTGTAGTGCCTTTTGGCTGTGGGATCATGTTTGGCTCTTTGCACAGTGCCCTGACATCTGTCCCCTCCCCAGCAGCCCCTGCCTGCCCCATGCTCCCAAAGACAGCCCGGCCGTGTCTCCGGCGCTGTGCCCCCTGGCAGGAGCCCCTGTTGTCAGACAACAGGCGACTGCCTGGGACACTGGTGCCTGCTCGGGGCTGGGGTTTGCTTGTACCCCTTGCTGAGTCATCTGGCACAGGGGGAAGGTGGAGATCCTTCTTTCCCTGTCCTGGGGAATGGCCTTCAGCAGCTGCTGCACTGGCACCGTTCAGGTCAGATGCTTGAAATGAGCCTGGACTGACTCACCCTTCTCAATGGCTCCTTGATGGTCACGCTGAGCTGCAGAGCTCCTGACTTCTGTAGGGTTTAGTGTTTGTCCCAAGCCACCGCTGTTTCATATCAAAGAGATATTTTTTCAACCCCTTTGGGTTTTTTTCTGCCTTCTGCACCCCACCAGCAGCCTGTCCTGGATCTGCACCTTGCTTTAGCTCTGCTAAATCGTATCAAAAGTTAGTGACGGATTAAAGGTCAGCTGAGAGCAAACTGCTGCAGCTGTAACAGGCTGCTGCTGTGACCCCCTGGGGCTGTGTGATTCACAGTGCCCCTGTTTTTGCCAGGGGAGCAAAGACTGGCTCAGAACCCTGCACTAGGACACGGTCCTGTCAGGAAGCACTTGGGCAGGTCTGGGCTGCTGCAGCAACTCCTGGTGCTGACTATGGATAATGTGTCCCCTCCCAGTGCTTCTGCATCCCCCTTCTCTGGGCTGGGTCGTTACTGTACTAATTAAACCCTCTGGTTTTACAAAAAAGTGAGAGGTGTTGAGGTTTCCATCTGGTGACCCTGTGCCCACCCCAAGGGCACAGGTAGGGCTGTCCATGGTGTGACATATGGGAAGACCACAGCGGTTCTTAAATGCCAAAGTTGGGGGTTATTAGGGGAGAACCTGGAGCAGGCAAGTCCCTAAAATAGAGAACCCTCACCCCACTGCTTGGGTGAGACAGTCAAAATAGAAAGGGCTCATTGGAAAGAGGAGTCACAGTGGGAAATATTTCTCCTTGCAAGCAGTCTGCATACCTCAGGCTTTCGCTCACACAGCACCTCCAGCTCCACAGCCCCCCTGGTCACCCCAATGCCTGGGCTGCTGCCCACCTGTCTGTGCAGGTTCCCCCAGCATTGCTTTACAGGCTCAGGGCTGGACCATGAGTAGTTCCTGGGCACTGGAGCCCTTCTCCTGGGGCTGCATGTGGCCCAGCCAGGCCCTCTGAGAAAGAAACAGCACTGGAGAACAAACAAGTGATGTGAGCGCTGCCTGACACGAGTCCTGACACTCCCGTTCTTGTCCTTGTGGTCTTCTCTATAGTTTGCTAATATTTTAATAGGGCTTCTTGCTGCATGGATGGAGGATGTGCCACTGTTGGCACTTGGGAATCCTGTCCCTGCCACCAGACCTGCACCAGGACAGTTGTTCTGTGAATTACTCACTGATGACTAATGGCTTCTGAGGGGGAAGTCGTGGAGAATTTGTGTGTCTGGAGCTTTCTGTCTGTTCAGTATTATTGTTATATGTTTAAAAAGTTTGGATTTCCGGTATTTAACATGCTAAAACATAATGCTGTGTTTCAGAATGTGACCTGTCCCACCACCTCTTTTACGGACCTGGCAGAAATCGTGTCCAGGATCGAGCCCGTGAAAGCACCCGTGGCAGATGGTGAGTCGGGGGATCTGGCTGGCGCCGCGGTGGTGTTGGGACAGCTGCTCGTCCTGCTGGGGGCCTGGTTTAAACACCTTCTTTCACTGCCCTGTGCTCTGAGCTCGATGCTGCAGGGCTGGCTGGCCACTGGCTGAGGAAAGCCACCATGGTGGGCTGCCTCCCGGCTCTGTCCGGAGCCTGAGCCTGATGCTCCACATCCACCTTCTGCTGCCTCCTCTAGTAGGTGGGAGTCACATGCTCCTGCCATGGACATCCGTGGCAGTGGAGACATCCACTGCCAGCCCATCACCAGTGTGGACCACCACAGTTTCCTGATGGGAATAATCCCCATCCCTGTTAACCCTAATCCAAGTGCAACCGTGCCTGTGCTGACTCAGCAGAACCAGGTTTCGCTCGCTCCCTTGTGCCGTTCCTCGCCATGATGTTGCTTTGGGTCCGTGTCCTTTCGAGCCAGAGGAGGCTGGTTTAAAGCCTCAACTGGAGGATGATTTTCCTGCTGTGTGAGTAGGATCTGGGGTGACTCACTGGCTCTGTTGCTTTCTGTACACATCTGTCCTGGGGAGCTCATGAGGTACCGGCTCCCACCGTGTGCCTCGGCCGTGCCCTGCTGCCTTCCGAAGGGCCAGAGCTTCGCAGGCCTGAGGCCTCCGAGCGTTCCGCCCCGGCGACAGCTCTTTACAAACAGTCTCTCCCCCTCCTCCTGATTTCTTGTTCTTGCAGAGGGAAGTCTAAAGTTAGCAGCCCTCCCATCTGTGACTGTTTGCAGAGATGTCCCTGTGGTAATTTGAAATGCTAATTGCAATCATATGCCTTAGGAAGAAAATATTAATCAAATGTGGTTGAAACAGCCATTGTGAATAAGATTGAAGAGTCCAGGTACTGTGGTGTTTGAGGTGCTCTCAGTGAGACCTGCTGTACCGGCTCCCACCGACTGGGACGGATCTTCCTCCTCTGGGACGGATCTTCCTCCTCCCCATCGTTTCTGAGGAGTTTCTCTAACGAGGTGTCTGGAGCTCCAGTGAAGGTGGCAGCACCCAGCATGGCCCCGTGGCTGTCGGAGGCTTCCTCATCCGTGCTGGTGAGCTTTGGATGTGTCTGCTCGTGGTGGTGGTCTGAGAGTCCAAGTGCTGCTGTCCCCCCTAAGTGAAGACACGGTGCTGGCTGTGAAACGGTGCTGTCAGGGAGGGTGAAAACTCTTTTTCTCCTTGGAAATTCCTTCCTGAGTGTGATCTCAGACTGCAGGGATTGGGAAAAACTGTCTGAGCAGGGCAGTGATGTTGGTGAGTAGTGTTAGTTGGAAAATGACAGAGACAGCGCTCTGGTTGACTGGAAGAAGGGCTCTGTCAGTCCAAGGGGTGAAGGGTCCTGACGGGCAGACGCCAGAGGAGAAGCAACAAGTCTCTGCTCTTGAGCAAATGGAGAGCAAGGAAAAGAAAGGGGAGACTGTCTGTCAGGCAGGAGCAAGATGGGGGGGCTGGGTGGGCCCCATGCTGGAGCTGGGGTTCCTGTCTGGCCCCTGAGCAGGGGGGAAGAGTCTATAAGGACAGAAACACATTTTCATGGCTGAGCCACTGCAGCATTTGTGGCTGTTTCTGTTCTGCATCCAGACACTTCTCGACCGGGATGTTCTGTCTCTGTTCAGCCGTAACTGCACCTTCCGCAGCCACGACCGGGCCGGGGGAGCACAGGTGCATCTGGGGCAGCTCAGCTCCACCGCTGGTCACGCTCCCACTCAGGGGACCAACGTCATGCTGGTCTTCTGTGATTTCCCACCACGGGGTCATGTCCCCTTCAAAGCAGCAGTGCTTCAGGCTGTGCCCACAGCCAGGTCGCATGAGGTAGCGCATGTTGGCACTCTCTCCCCGTGATGGCTGGAGGGAGATCGAGTTGTGTAGTGGGGGTTTGTGCAAGGGCCATTTGGGGAAGAGAAATGTTAGTGTTGGTGTTGAATGCCCGGTCTCATGATGCAGCTGAAGCTGGACACATCCCAAAGCCTCCCAACGGCCACAGGTATTGGGCACATCATCACCTCTGCGTCTTGCTGCTCAGGAGGAGCTTTGTCAGGAAGAGCTGGTGGCCCTGAGTTTGCAGTGAGCTGCTGGAGCCACCCCCACGTACGTCGAAGCCGGTTGTGCTGCCGAGGCAAAGCCCTCCCGCCACACAGCACCGATTCTCTTCGGGTGCCGCGCTGCCGGCGGAGATCAGGAATGGTGAATAAAGGAATGCTGAAAGCTCCCACATCGCAGAGCAGATCTCGGCCACCAGAAGTGTGACCTTCCCGCTGGGGGGACAGTCCCTGCCCTGACCACAGGCTTGGGCACCTCTGAGGTGTCATCTCCTCTTTGCTGGCTCGTTTTCAAGGAGCTGTGTTTGGGTATTGGTGTGGTGAGTGCAGCGAGGCCTTGGTGCTTCTGGGAGCTTCTGCAGTGTGAAGGAGCCCCCTGAGCCCCAGCTCGAGGCGGGCACTGGAAGGTGACCGCTGGGGACCACAGGACCTTTGTCCATCCTTTCCCCTTAGCACGTGGTGTTGCTGTGTGAAGGATGGGGGTAGGCACACCCTGCTCTTGGGCTGTAGTGTCAGTGTAAAGACTGTTGAGAGCTTGCCTGGAACAGGAAGGAGTTTGGGTTTGGTGGAGCGATGGGAGCTGTAAACCACAAACCACCGCTGGTGTGTGCCTGCTGCGGGCTGGATGAGCTTCCAGCTTCTCTGGAGTGTTTTATCAGAGATTATCACAGCAGGTTCAGTATAAGCTAATGAGAATTCTCTGATCCACATTAAAAAAACCCATAATATTTTAAAAGAAATTTTAAAAAGACCAAATGTCTTTAATCCTAATGTTCTAGCAGTTGGTTGTAGTTCCCATGTCAGAAGAAAACGCTGTGGAACAGACTGTGCCGTTGTCAGCACGGAGCAGATGCTGTGGACTGTTCCCAGAAGAAATACTTAGTCAAGGAGCTGCTCTACACGGGAGCCACCTTCTTCAGCAGCGGGCTGAAACCCAGGGACTGCTCAGCAGCTCCAGGTGTCCTTGAATTAACTCGTGAACGTGGGGGAAATCCTCATGTCACACAAAAATGACATGATGCTGTTTGAATGCCTTGACTTGTGTTCTCCTGGAGAGAGTCCAGCGGAGGCCACAAAGGTGATGAAGGGCCTGGAGCATCTCCCCTGTGAGGAAAGGCTGAGTGAGCTGGGGCTGTTCAGCCTAGAGAAGAGAAGACTGAGAAGGGATCTCATCAATGTTTATCAATATCTGAAGTGTGGGAGACAAAGGGAGATGGCCAAACTCTTCTCAGTGGCCTGTGGGGATTTGATGACCTGGTGGTCCCCAAGTGCTGGAAGAGGCATTGACTCTACACAGATGCTTCTTGTTCCTTGGGACCAGGTTTTGGTGCAGGGTGTGGGGGCTCAATGCATGTTCTGCTGACTGTCCTGCCTCTGTCTGCACAGCTCTTGAGCCTCCCTAAGGTATGGTGATGTGCTGGGCTGCTGGAACAGCAAGTGATTGTCCCCTCTCTAGAGGAGGGTCTCCTGTGGACCAGAGTCCATGCAGCTGGTTCCTGACAGATGGTTTGCTGTCCCTGCTATAGGCTGTTCAGATTCTGGGGGGCTCCAGGATGCTGGCTCACGTGTAGGACACAGCTTGTTTTGTGGTGGCTGTGTTTGCATAGCCCCAGGTCACAGAGCTGGTCAGCCATCCCCTGCCCTGTGCTGTGCCCCGCACTGCGCTCGATGGAGGCAGCTATTGTTCCTCCTCCAGGTTTCTGAGTGTTGGCTCAACCTAGTGTTTTCTCTCTCTCTCTCCTCTCTCTAGATGAGTCAGATTACCAGACTGAGTACGAGGAAGAAGTTCTGGACAACCAGAAGGATGATTATATCAATTTCGTAAGGAACCAGGTTGAAGAAGACTCTGACTTGGTAGGTACCGCCCTGGAAACAGTCGGTGCCTGTGTCAGTGCTGACCCCGTGTGAGTGCTGTGAGGTGGAGCTGTCAGGAAGGGCACAGAGAGATGCACCTGGAAGGGACGTGCTGAGGGCTGTGTGGGAATAAGTTTGCTTCTTGTGTAGCACTGACACTAAATGGCAGGTGCTCACCTGGTTCAGGTCAGTTGTCTCAGGTGCTGCTGTGTGCAGAAAAACCAGGCCACAGTTCAGGCCACTCTGGGGTTTTCTTGTGGCAGGGTCAAGCCTGGGAGCATAGGGAGGAGGAGAGCCCAAGCAAGCTGTGTCCTCCAGCAAGAGGGGAGGGGGTGAAGGGAGGATCTGGCTGTTGCCTGCAGCTGCCTGCTGCTGTCTGGGGTGGACAGGGCAGCAGGGGTGACAGACAGGGCATGAGCTAAAGGAGATGCTCGCTGTGAGCAGGAGGAAACAGTTCCAGTAAATGTGGCTGAGAGCTGGAAACTGCCCTCACAGGTACCTGAAAACCAACAAGATGCCCCAGAGAACCTGAGCTGGCGTTAGACCCAACCCTGCTTAGAGCAGAAAGCTGGGTCACACCCTCCAGAGCTCCCTTCTGCCCACGTGGTTTGATGCTGTGGGGCCACACTGCACAAGCAGCAAAGCTCTGGGGGGTCGTACCCCACTGCTCTCACGCTGGCTGCAGTGGCTGCAGGTGTAAAAGGTGATGCTGCCCGTGCTGTTGGACATGAGCAGTGTGGGAAGGTCTGTAAGATGGGTTCGTGTTTGGGTGAGGAGCTGGAGTGATGGTGTGAAGATCTTGTTTGCTGGGCTGATCTCCAGTGGGTAATGGCTGGTGGGCAGAGAAAGGGTGGAAGAGAAGAGGACAGATTTTATCCAGCTAAGAGAGGATGCTCAGGAATGAATTTGTGCTTATTTTCCCTCTTCCTATCTGTCTGTCTGCATGTCTTTCCTCTGGTCCTTCCTCCTGTCTGTCTGTCTCCCCAGGATGAAGACATGCACATCAGAAAGCGCAGGAACCTCCCCAGCATGGAGGGCCAGGCAGGGAGCACGGGGGAGCAGATTCTGAACCGAGCCTGACCTGGCTGCCTGAGAGCTACATCCCACTCGATATTTATTAAATCCTTTAAAAAACCAAAGCAACATCCAATTGAAATTCAGAACTCTTTCATCCTTCTCCAGGCAGGGTGTGGGACATTCAGCTGCCAGCACTGGGCACAAGTACCCGTGTCCTGCCCAAGCCCCCGGAGCTCCCGGGAAGGGTGGCTGGCGTGGGCCGTCCTGCTGCGTACACGTGCCAGCATGAGCAGCTGGGTATTAATCCTGCTGAGACTGGCAGAGGGGGGAGGTGCAGTTAAATGCTGCCTTGATTGTCACTGCTCTGTGGTGCTCGTCTGACTGTGCTCCACGTGAAGTCTAACCCCGAGCCATCGACAGCGCCAGCTCTGGAGCCGCCGTGTCCTCCAGCCCTCGGCAGAACCTCTGCAGCGGATCACGGAGCGGACACTTGCCGGGTGTCTCTGGAATCACCACTTGGCTGTATTTGCCCTGTGGAATAAAGTTATTTTGCTGGATTGAAATGTCTGTGTGGTTCTTTGGGTCCCAGGAAGAGAAGGTTGTCAGCAGCCAAGAGCCTGGCCTGACCCTGCTCATACAGACCTGGAAAGCAACACAATTCCTACCCCGGCAGGCGTCACTCAATGTACTTCCAGGCACTGGAAGACACCTCCAGTGCTCTTCCCCCGAGGGCTGCAGCGGTTGATGTGAGTTGGAGCATGTTCAGATGTCCCCTGGTGCTTGCTGCTCTTGTCTCACATCTGTCATCGCTGGTAGCTCCACCTGGCTGGATGATCAGGCTCATTCTTGCTCTGTGTAAACTCTGCTCAGCACCAGCTCTCAGCGCTGTTGCCTTGAGGGGAGTTGTCATCGGGCCAGAGCACCAAAGATGCTCCTCAAAGCTGCGTCCTGTGCTTCACTGTCCTGCTCCTGGGATGTGGAGCCAGCAGCAATGCCTCCAGGGCTGGGCAGCACAACTTTGAGGTAAGAAACTCATTTAGTGGCACCACAGAGGACTGGGGGGGTGTTTGTAAACACTGGGAAATGTGACCAGTTATGATACTCCACATTTACCCTCCTCCCATGGCACCAGCTCTCCTTCTCTACCTGCGCTGCTTCGCGTTTCCCCGTCACATCTGTGGATGTACCCAGTGAGGCTGCTGCTCTCACACAAAATGGTATTTTCAGGTGTTGGAGCCTCAGGTCAGTGTTTTGTTCTCTGAAGGACTCCATCTGTCTCCCAGCAAGACCACCCAGCTGGGCTGGTCCTCCAGCAAGTCCCTGGCCCATCCAGAAGTGAAGGAAGCAATTGGAGACCGTCCCTGCAAGGATCATCCAGGTCTGATGCACATTTTGGTTACTGCAGTTGTACAGAAAATGTTGTGGTCGCTGGAGGTTGTTCCCTGCTATTGAAATTAATTAATTCTTGCCAGGAACACTTAAAAATGGCTGTTGAGGTAGAGCAGCCAACTGCTGTGAAGGCTGTTGAGCTGGAGAGGTTAGTCGAGGGTGGTGGTGTCTGTGACAGGGAGCACTCACATGCTGGGGACACGGCTGGGAAGTTGGGGACAGGTGCAGGTGTCAGCTCTGCAGCACTGCTCGGGGCAGAGCCACGAGGAGACGCCGCCTGCGGCACCAACGCAAGTGGAGCTTTGTTTTGTGATGGTGGGGTGTGATCCAGGAGTGAGTCCCTCCAGGAGCTGTTTATTGGTGGTGGCAGTATGGGAACCTTTCCCTGGGAGGAGGACTGGAGTACTGGCTAACCCTAGAGATAACCAAGGGTCTCTGGTTGCCCTCACTAAGCCCAGCCCACACCTTCATTTAAAAACCAAAGTGCCTTCAGCAGAGGTTGGTTTGAACCTCCTGACCATGGATGGATGTTTGTCAGACATGGGCATTGTGCTTGCAGTGACCAGTTCTGCTTGGTCCCATCGCCCGGCCCCTGAGGTGCTGGGGCCAGATGAGCACCATGAGTTGCTCTCCAGGAGGATGAGGGGTCTGTCAGGCTGAACCCAGTGTCATTGTGTCACTGCTGCTCCTGTTGGAATGGGAAATTACTTCCCAAGGTGTTTATGCTAACTCCACGCTTCCAGCACTCCTGGAGCCCGGTGTGAGCTGCTGGGCTCGAGGCTGCAGAGGAAACAGAAGCATAGTGGGCTCCTGGGTGAGCTAATTAGAGCCGCTGTGCCCGCTTTGCGCTCTGCTCCGTGGGGAAGCGGCGCTTCGCTCAGACCTGCAGCAGCAGAAAACAAACTGTGCTGGGAGACCAAAAGTCTCTTCTAAATAATTGATCACAACTTCCCTCCCGAGCTGCCCGTAGCTGAGCCCTGTGCATTAAAACAATCTCCTCTTCCACGCAGAGGAATGTAAACCAATAATTGTACAACTCCAAAAGCAAAACCGCTTTTCCAGCTCACTTTGCTGCTGGCTGAGCAGGGTCCAGTGGGTGGTTCAGCCCCATCCTGCACTTACACCCAGATACACCCAAAGGATCCCTCATTCACGGGGGCAGTGTGGTGGTTTTAAGCGGTCCCTGCCTGCTCCAACACCCAACCCTGACCCAGGGGCTGGCGTGGGGTCACCCCAGGCTCCACAGCCACCATCCCCAGCTGCTTTGCTAGGAACAAGTGGGAGAGGGGTGGCTGGGCAGAGCCTGTCTGCCTGTCTCAGCTGTCCTGGCCCAGGTCAGTCCTGCCACGACCACAGTGGGTGAGATCAAAGGTCTTCAGCTTCGTGCCATGACCCTGGGTCAGGCCGAAAGCAGCCGGAGTGACCGGGGTAAAAGCTGACTCCAGAGAAGGCGAGTGCTCCCTCCACCTTGTCCCCCAGCAACAGGCAGCGTAGGGATCTCTTCAGATGGGAGTTACCATCAACCCCTCCACGTCACCTGAAGTAACAGCAGACATCAGAAAGACGGGGATCCCCTGGTGGGAGCAGTGAAGCTTCTGAGCTGCTCTGTGTGTCCCAGGAAAGAGGAACAAACCCACATGGCAGCTGGAGGCACGTGTCCAAAACCTCCTGGAAGCCTTTCCCAGGCAGGGGCAGAGCTTTGATCTCCTGCCACGCGACTCCAGCTCCTGCACAGGAGTTTGCCACGGATCCTGCTGCAGCTTCTCGGGTTTCTCACCCTGTGCAAAGCCGTGTTCATGCAGCCCCTCCAGCTCTGCTCCACACACAGGAGCGTTTGGGGCCATGGTGGGACCCTGTGATGCTCCTTCTCCAGCAGACGTCATTCTCAGCGCGTGTTGTTCCAGAATTAACCTCATCTCGTTTGCTCGTGCTCCCTGACCTCCTCCAACGTGTGATTTTCCTGGTGTGCCGCCTGAGGACTGTGTTTAAGCTGTCAAGATGCGGGGGCTTTACCGTGCCTCTGGGTTTAATTTACTGTTGCTGTGAGTAATAAAATCAGCAAACAAGAAACACAGCAAGTATTTTCCTCTCCTGCAGGTGCTCCACGGGGCCGGATCAGCGGCCGCCACTGCCCACCGTGCCGAGAGCCCTGCCCAAGCACAGCCACGGGTGCCAGGGGACACTGGCTTCCTGGAGGAGCCAGGGCAGGAGGTATTTGGGTTATTCAGATGTTTGTTTGATGAACGTGATTTTGTGATGTGGCTTTTACTGGCACTGGGGCACAGCTGCCATCAGAGGTCCCTTCCCAGGCAGTGGGTGATTCTGCTCCCATCAGGTCTGCCCTGGCCTCATCCCCTCCTCAGGGCACAGGGGAATCTGGTTTTTCCCCAATAGCTTTAATCTGGGTTTTGGTATAAATAGTGGTGAAAAGGTGCTGGGAGCTGGCAAGGCATCCACCCCTGTGCCTGCATCCTGCACTGGGGAGCTGCCTTGGGAAGCAGGGATGGGGCAGAGCTGCTGCAGGTGGTGGGTGTGAGAGCCTGGAGACATGCTGGGGTGTCTGGCTCACCAGACATCCATCCTGGGCAAGTCAGCACTGCCCAATCCCATCCCTTACTGACATCAGGACTTTTGGGGAAACTGTGGCACTGGCAAAAGAAAACATTTGTCTGGTCTTTAAAAGCCCCAAAATAATAAGGAAAAGTAAACCCCAAGTGGTATTAATGCTTGTCCTTGTTTTAGAGGAGAATATACCATAAATCTATATGATATTGTTCCTGGAGGCTGCAGGAGCAGCCCTGTGTGATTCTGGGAACACTGGGAATGCACCTTGTGTCATTTTCATGGGTAATTAGCAGAGCCACTGTCACCGCGGACAGCATGGGTAGAGATGGCTCTTAATTAAGCCTCACACCATCAGGGGGTGGCAGGCAGGATTGTGCTTCCCCTCACAAAGCAGCCAGGTCTCCAGCTCTGGAAATGTGGAGGTTCATCAGGGAGAAGTGACGTCTTGGGCCAACCTGGCCTCGATACAAAGCTGTGCTGTGCTGGATCTGAGCCCCCCCAGTGACACAGGACCCCCAGGACCAGGCAGGAGTTGGTACTCTGATGCTGGAGTACCNTGGCACAGGACCCCTGGGAGCAGGCAGGAGTTGGTACCCACGGGGTGTGAACACCAGTGATGCTGGAGTACTGAGCTCTGGGAATCTTGTCTGCAGCAGTGGTACCTGCCGGGAGCGCAGGCTCAGCAGCACTTGTGAGTGACACTGCCCCAAAGGGTGAGCACAGCCCTACGTTACAACGCTCACATGGTGTGTAATTTGGGATCAGGAAGAACACCAAATGTGCATTAATGTTCAGTGTGCTGTAAGTGACACACTTTTCCCTCGAAGAAGGGATAGCAGCTGTGATGCACAGCCCCAGAGGGCTGTGCCGAATACACCAGCCAGGCTTGGGACATCCCTCAGACCGCTCCGCCACGGCACCAAGTCACCCGGTGGCTGTGAATTCCCCACTTGCTTCCTCACTGGAAATAGAAAACTTTTACTGAAGCAGAGATCAAGAAGGCTTTTAAGGTGGTGCTGCAAAGTGGTGCACCCCTGGGATCTTGGGGGTAATGAGGTGGGAAAGAGCCAGCGAGGAGGGGGCCGTGCTGCCTCGCGGATCAGTGCACGGGCTGCAGCCAAGAGCATCTCCATGGGGCTGCCTGACCCAGCCACAGACACCTCCCTGGCTCCCACCTGGCCACCTACTGGGTGGTGAAAGGGATTTGGGCTCTGAAAGCAGAGGGGAGAGCTGAGCCTTGCAGGGGTCGTGGGGGTGAGTGTGCCTCTGGCCAGCGCTCCTCTTCAATCAGCAATGACCCTTCCAGTGCCCTCCAGTTGTCAAGAAAGAGGTTTTCTGTGTGCCCAAGAGCTGCTGTGTTTGTGGAGGGGGGGTCTGCACTGCGGCTGGTCCTCGGTGTGAAATGGGCAGTGGGAGGAGAGAGCTTCTGCCCATGTCCCTGCAGTAAAAGCAGGATGGCAAGTGGGAACTTCTAAGGGCTGGCAGGGGAAGGATGATTTAAAGTAGCCCCTGGGAGGTGTGGTTGGTAGCACCCTGCCAGCCCCCATCCCTCGAGCACTGGGGTTACATGGGCTCAGGGAGCCCAGCCGGCCGTCAAGCCCTCGGCATGGTGGCTGCTCTACTGAAGGACAAGGCAGGTGTATCAGCTGCTGAGCACTGCCAGGGTTGATCCTGGTCCCTGCCAGAGCCACGGGTGGGATGGGCACAAGAGCCTGATCCCAGTTCAGGACTGGGGCAGCTCCATTCCACATCACCAGAGTTGAGCTGGCTACACCGTCCCGGTGGCTGCACTGCAGATTTGTCGAAGGGAGAGCTGAATCCAGGGTGTCTACACTGGTCTGAGAGCTGCTGATTTCTGCACATGTGGCAAGAGTAAAGTGGAGGTACAGAGTCCCAACAAAAAGGCTGCCAGGTCCCCACAGAGCAGTGCCCATCCAGGGGTCCTGCATGTGTCCCCGCTGCAGGCAGCCCTGGCTCCCATGGAACCGTCTCCCTCCCCTCCCAAAATCTGTCCTTGGGTCGGCCGTGCTGACCCACAGGGAGGCACAGCACCATGTGCTGGGGCCGCGGTGCCCTGAGGAGCTGTTCCTGGGGATGCTGGCACTGAGCAGGGACCCAGCAGGGTGAGCACACTGCCTTGCCAAACTAGGTCACGCCGTGAACTCGAGTGATGTGTTGGACAGAGCTAAAAATACCGGCAGAGCCGAGCGTTTCCCCAGCAGCTGTGAAGGGCCATGGCCTCACTGCATCAGCTTTGGCCGTGAGATGCACCGATCCAGGCCCATGGAGGAGGGTCTCCAGGACCTCTGGGCTGCTGGGAAGGGGATGAGTGAGGAGCTGGTGATGGAAAAGCCCCTCTGGGGCTGCAGGTCCAGAATCCACCCAAGGAAATGCCGTAAATAAGTCATCACAGGGCAATGTGCAGCTGGGCTGCTGCTCCTTGCAGACACCTGCCCTGGACCTTGGCTGTCTCATCTCCAGCCTCCTCAGACAACCACCTCAGCTTCCCTTTATTATAAATGTGTTAATGATTACTGGCAGAAAATGACTGCTGGGGGGCAGGGGGGATGCAAGGCTGATGCAAGAAGTCAGCAAACCAATTTTTCTTCTCTTGGGAACTAGAGTGCTTCCATTTCAGTGTCCCACTCGAGGAGGACACCAAGAGGATGAGGACGAATGGCCTGGAGCGTGCTGCTGGGATGAGCATGGCTGGGTGTCTGTGCTGCTGTAAGGTAAAGCTGGTGCCAGGTTGGGGGGCTGGAGCCCATCCCCAGCCCCATGGCTTGTGCCAAGCCCATGTGGCCACTGCCTTCAACTCTGTGCATCTGCCTACCCCTTCTCTGGGGCTCTGTCTCCATCAGCTGTCCCTGCTCTGGCCACAGCTCCTGGCATTGCAGAAAAGCCCAACCAGGACAAGTCCTACTTTTCTCCTCCTCTGCCTCCAAATTCTGCACCCGGGGCCAGCTGGAGTGTTGCAAAAGCAACCGCCTCTGACTCGCCTTCCCCTGATGATGTCTAGATTTTTTTGCATCCCATCTTTTTTGGATGAAACATTCCCTTCATTCCTGGTTGAAAGCTGGCCTATTTTAGTGCTGCCAAGTGAAAGTGGGTTTGTGCACAGAAAAGATCCCAGTTGCTCTGTATAACTTCCCTGTCATAATTATTCAGTGCCAGTCCTGCTTCCAGCAGCTGTATAATTTATCAGCTGTGTTTTGTGCTCATTTCTCAATCAATGATGAAAACATTGATTAGTGTCAGGCTGGGACCAACTCCTGTAGAATCCCTCTAAATCATCTCTCTTCACTGCTGCCTCCTTGTTTTTGAGATGGGTTTGCAGCTCTCCATCCGTTTAATGTGGGCTTTATGGAGATTGTATAGCCCTAAATTTGTAATTAGGGTGTCATATGACATTAAGTCAAACACATTGCCAAAAGCTAAGCAAATAATGGCTACATGGTAACCTTTATCTACAAACTTGTGATTTTCTCAAAGGACGAAACGAGGCTCATTTGACCAGACATTTTCCATTACACCCCCCTGACAGGTGTGGTTTTACTCCTTGAATTCTGTATTAATCGAATCTGTGTCCTCTCTCTCTATTTTTCAGCCTGAATGTCATGCTGGACTGACTGACTGTTACCCAGGGCCCCCATTCTCCCACTGAGCTCCACGTTACCATCCTGCCAAACCTGGCATCTCCCCAGGCTTCCAGCTTCTCAGCAGCGAGCGAGTGCGGCTCTGCTCGGCTCGGCTCGGCTCTGCTCGCTGCTGGAGGGCCCTCAGGTGTGGATCACGCGGATCTGCTGGTTTAGAAACCCCACAGCTGTCACCCGAGATGCTCTCAGTTGTTAGCAGACCAGAGTATTTCAGCATCCTCGTGTCCTGCTTTCCCATCCTTGCCAGATGCAGAAGAGACGTGCTGAGGGCCTTGTCACCAGCCACGAATGCTGTGGCTTGTCCACGCTCAGAGACTTTTTAACTTCACCAGGTGCTTCCTGAGCACGGCGGTGGGGCTTTGCCATCCGTCCTGCTCCAAGGAGGATGTGGCACAAGGGACACCCAAGGTTGCTCCTCACCAAAATCTCTTTATGTTGCTCTAAGTCTATGAAACAAACCTTACAACATCATTAACGCTTCTTCTGCTTCTAATTTATTTAGTGAACCGCTTCTATTGGCCGCGGCTTTGCCAGGCATAGATTTTCCCTGTCCGTTTATGCTCACTATCAATATCTCTGCTCCCTAGCTTATTGCTGTGATTGCTGTGTATTGATTACTATCTGTTGCTTTCTTCCTCTTCATACATCCCATTGTTTTGCTTCCAGTGGCTGTTTGCAGGTTACCAGCTTCATGATCAGCCTTCAGCCAAAGTTGCATTTTCTTGGCTCTGCAGTATTAGCCTGCCTGCCCCCTTGCAAGCTCTACTCAAAGAGCTGCTCATTTCCCACCCTACAGGGTTTGGGATTTTTCCATTTCAATTTTCTTCATAACTGCCACCAGCTTCATGAAGTCTGGGAAGCTGCTGGTTCCGTGCACAGTGACAAGACCAACAGGCCCTACCAGTCTGTGGAAGAGTTCTGTGACACTGTAGCACGTTGGCAAAGCTGTGCCAAGACCATCCCATCCAAGCTGGTGCCCACGGGAGGCCCTGCTGCAGCTGGTCATACCTGATACAGCACCTGAGCTGCTCTTCCCACACTAGAGCATCTCTGCTCTCCTGGCAGCCCGTTCTGCTCACTGTCCTTCAGGAGTTTTCCTGTAGGTCTCACCTGAATTTCCACCCCACCCCCATCAATCCCATTGCCTCTTGCCCTGTCCTGCCCTCAACATGGTACAAAACTGGAGCCTGTTGCTGTGGCTGACCCCAGGGCTGTAATTCTTTGGGGTGGATGGGTCCTGCTTGCAGCCTTTGCTCGCAGGCTGCACTTTCTCCTCCCCGATGGTCCCCCGAGGCCTCCACAACCAGCCCCATCTCCCCTGAAATGCCACAGCAAGAGCTGGGCCCTGTCCTCCGGCCGGTGCCATGACCTGCGTGTTCCCACAGTTTCACACACTGTGTCAGTCACCTTTTCTGCACAAGCACAGCACAGCTGGTGCTGCTTCAGCTGAAGATTTGCAGCAGCATCGATGTCCCTTCCTGCAGAACAGCGATGGATTCGGTGGCCGCCCATCCCAAGCTCCCTGCAAATCTCCCTCAGCACCCATCTGATTTCACCATGAACCCTGGGGAGCTGCTGTTCTTCCTTCCCATGGGAGAGCCTGGAAACAGGGGCAGGGCAGCAGAACAGATAACTCCTTCCTATGCCCTGGGCTGGTTATTTAATGCAATTGTGGAACTTGCTATCTTCACCAACAGCATCCAACCCAGAGGCTCTTTTCTGCCTGCGCCTTCCCATGATGCCCCAGCTGAAGCAGGTGGCACCTATTGTGCGACACCCTCACCACGGTGGGAGCTGCTGACAGCCCTGGATGTGTGTGCAGTACTGTGTGAAACTCCCCACACTGCCTAGAGCCACTGGCTGTCATTAGCACAGACAGGAGCACGGACCTCAGGCTGGAGAGAGGAGCTGTGGAAAGCCCTGCTACACACACGCTGTAGCACGGCCCAGCTCTCCTCTCCTCCTCACCTCCCTTTCAGCTTCTCACTCCTTCTGCCACAACATCACAAATAGTTGCCTTCCGCCCACCAGGAGGGGAAGGCTAAGCACAGCCCCCCTCATCCTCCAGCTGAGCTTTCTGATTCATCCTCCCCTCACATCGCTACCTGGCTCCTCGGCCTCGCGCTGCGCAGGATCAGTCCCCACGCGCTCGACGCCCGCTCGTGACGGGAAGACGTGTCGGGGTCAGGGCAGCCGGCTCTGCGGTGCCCTGCGCTGCACGGAGCGAGGCTGCTGCATTGCCAGCTCTGCCTGTCACCATCCATCATGGTAACACTGGGAAGGGTTTGTTTCCATGCCCAGCACCTTTATATGTGTGGCATGGGGTAGGGCTGGAGCGAGGTTTCAGGAGTGAGAGGCTTGTGGGGACACATCTGCACAAACTCTCCTTTGGCAGTAACGTTTTTTTCTTCCATCTTAACTACAACACAGCTGCTTCAAGCCTCAGCTTCTCCTCTGCTGCATGACACCAATGTCAGGGCAAAGTCAGACTGTTATTTTGCCAAACAATGAAATACTGAGATGTGGATGGAGCAAAACCTGAGTAATCTCTGAATCATTGAGCAATGAATTACCATCTGATCTGTTCCTGGAGATGTTTTGGGAATCCCGACCTTGAGGAACCGCAGTTGCAAAGTCCTGCAGAACAGTCCCTGATGCTGCTGGGGACCCTGGGAGGAAAACTTGTCCTGGTAGGTGCAAAATGAGTTTCCTTTCACCAGGAAGGTGTTGTGGTGTGGGAACACATCACCTGGGGAGGGGATCCCCATCCAGCAAGAGTGTCACGACCTGGCCAAGCAAATTTGCTCTATGGCAGGAGACCCCCAGAGAGCCTTGCACCAGGGCTTCCACAATTCTGTGGAGAAGTCAAGGAATCTTTTCCCTGAATGAAATATCCATGACAATATTTCCTTTATTATGTAAATTGGGTTTATTGTAGTTTACTTGGAAACAGTTTATGCTGATTTGGTGCCACTACTATAGCCAGGAGGAATGAAATGATGTTATGCCCTGCTCAGATCCTCCTTCTGCTGTCAGGGTTTTTGTGTTTCCCCCCACCTGCTGTATTATTTTAAGGAAAGAGGAGGAAAATACTGTTATGCTGCTCATTAAATGCCCACTTCCCTGTCAGCTCTCCTGACTCACAAACATGGTGTCATCCAGAGTCGTCTTCTCTCAAGCAAAGAGAGTTTCCTCTCAAGGATTTTGGAGCATGATTTGGAAATGATCCCAAGGATGGCCACAGGCTGCAGTGATCTCCTGCACTGGTGCTGTTTCATCTGTTTGGGCTCCTTTTGCAGCTCTGCTTGCTTAAGCCCAGCAGACTTTGTGCACAGTTGTCCCGTGTTGGTGCCCAGGAAAAGGCCAGAAAACTGACTCGGCAGCAAGGGCCAAGGCTTTCCACTGGCACAAGATGGAGGAGAGGGGACTGCCCGGCCGGGAATGCGGCGGTGGTGGGAAGGAGCACAGGAAACATTGTGAGGTGGAGTTTGGGAAAGGTCAGGGAGGTTTAGAAAGAATGGAAGGGTCTGCAGGGTTGGTGGGGTTGGACGTGCTCCTGTCCTGTCTGAACTGTACTATTGCTATTGTTAATGTTCTCACTGTTAGTACTTTATGTACTGGTGTGCGTGGGGCTGAGTCTGCCTGGCCCAAGTCATGGCTTGCACTGAGAAAACGATTTTACCTTCTGGGGCCACGTTTCATGACAGGTTTGTTCAATGCTTCATGTTTCAAGCCCTCAGTCCTGAGCAGGCTTCCCATTTGCACCGCAAACATATGGCACAGCTGAGTGGTGAGGCCTCTTTGTGGCTTGCATGTGAGCTTGTGTCACCTGGCTGTTGTCATGCCAGCAAGACCTGGATGGAGCAGCCTTGCCGGGAAGGCAGCTCGAGATTTCAGCCAGCAGAGTAATAGCTAATTGAGTGTATTTCAATCATGAGATCCACAGAAGTAAAGCAAAGTCCACAGAGTAGAAGAAAATTGCATCTTAGAGTAATCTGAAAGTGGGTAGATAATTAGGTCTATATTTCATGGGAACATTTGCTGGGCAACATAATGAAAAGGCCAGCAACATAATTTTCTTTAAGTAGCATGATGCCTCCCACTAGGGACGGGCCGTGCCAGTGCTGGTGCTGCAGTGCAGCGGGAGCAGGGAAAGGGCTTGTTTCATGGCGGTGCCAGGCTGAAGCCCGTCTTCCCCATCCCTAATGTCTGCTCAGAGAAAGCTGCCATGGCTCTTGCACTGCTCTCAGCAAGAAGATATCCCAAAAAAACCCCACTACTTCCCATCTCTCTGAATGGCAGCCACGGAACGTTTGGTTGGTCAGGTTGTGCTTGCAGAGCTGGACAGACCCGGGCCTGGTGCTGCTGTGAGAGTCTCCTGCTGGGAAGCCAAGCTGCTGCCACTGGACTAGGCTGGGAAGAGCTCCTGTGCTGAGGTATTGTCTGATCCAGCTTGGAAGGACAGCAGGGGCTGCTCTGCAGCTGGGGTTCAAGGGAAATGCCCAGGAACCGCCCTCATGTGACAGGCCCAGCCCAGGGAGCAGCAGTTGGGATGGGTGCAGGGTCCTGAGCACTGGTGGAACGTGCTATCAGTGGGCTGCTCCAGTCACCCCAAGAGAGTGCCTCAGCCCTCAACCCCCCAACCTACTGCTGAGCATGGGAAGTGAAGCTCCAAGGCCTTTTTCAGTGTTGTTTTGTCCATATTTGGGATAGGAAGATTCTGCTTTTCCAATTCCTCCACCCCCAGCCAGGCACAGATACTCCCTTGCAAACCTCCAGTTTGGATCAGGGCTGTCAGGGACCTTGCTGCCTCGGCAGGAGCAGACAGATAATATAAAATAACATTTGGCTTCTTCATAATGCCAGGGAAATTATAAGATTTGGGAAAGTGCAGTGACTTGGGTGGAGGAGAGGGTTTAATCTTTGAGCACAGGTAACCATGTGATCATGGTCTAAAGGGTCCGAATTCTTCTGCACTTGTTAGCGCATTGCGAGGCGGTGGACTGGGACATGTCCTGTAACAGAAAGCTCAGCTGAGAGCTGTGTCCAGCCCTGATAATTACTGATTAGGTCTTTTACTAACAATAGCTGGGGCTGAGTTGGCCAAGCATTGGGTCTGAGTGCTCCATATCCCAGCTGGTTCAGGAGAACCACTCATCCAGGGCTGCCTTGGGACTGCCTTTGCTTGTTTTCTGATGTCAACTGCTTGGCCATTTAAGAGCAACTCTGTCCAAATGAATCCACTCAAAGCAAAGCCATAATTCTTGGCTCAGCCCAACTGGTTGGCTATTGATGTTTCTTCCATGATGTATTGCCTAAGTTTAATTATGCCAGTGTTGAGAAGTTATTTTCTTACAGTGCCTCATTAGAGGGAAGTTTCTAATCGATGAATTCAACAGCAACATCTCGAAGTGACTAAATTGGCCAAGCAGGAGGGTGACTGGGTGATATTTGAGTGACCTCCTGGTACCTGGGAGACCTTGAGCATCCCAGTGCTGTTGGCTGTAACAGTTGTCCTCAAACTCTTTGCAAGCAGAGCCATGCAGATAAGCCCCGAAGGCTCCTCCAGCTCCCCACCGTTGTGGCTTTATCTCCAACTCTCAGCACTGTTGTGACATATCAGAAGAGCTAAAGTGGATCACACTCATGGACAGTGCTGTCAGTTTGTCTTTTCTGTCTGGATCTGAGCCAGTTTTGTGCAGAACAAGGTGAGCAGAGGGCAGAGGGCTAAAAATGTCCCTGCCTGAGCCAGTCCTCTTCATACCGCCTCTGTGGGCTCGGTGCTGCAGTAATGTACAGCCCTGGGAAACGTGCCTGGGTATGGACATTCCACCCCTCCCTCCACACTGCTAATGCTGCTGTTCTGCCTTTCCCAGCAGCTAAATTGCTGACTGTGTTATCTGCAGGGCCACAAAGGATCTTGGTCTCAGTTTGGACCAAAGGAACTTCAGTCATCTCACAAGGCCTGTTAAACACCCCACTTTGTCCTGGTTTTCTGCCTGCCGTGCAGCTGAGCCCCTTCCCTTTACCTCCTGGGTTCACGCTCCCTCGAAGCCAGCAGCCAGGCTGGGAGACACAGATGCAGCTGGCTTGGGGATGACATTCAGATGAATCTGGGAGAAAAAGGGGGCATTTCTGAGGAAAAGAGGGCATTTCTGAGGCTAAGAGTAAGTGCAGAGCCCTGTACTGTGCTGCTGAAGCTGGGATTGTTTTTTCCTGTGTGCCTATCTTTGTAATTATCTGCACTGGATGTCTTGAGCCATTTTATTACCCAGTTATTGACTACCATGAGGTCCTCATACAATCCTTCACAGCATCTCATGCATTTATAACCCTGAATACCATAGCATCATCAGCAAGCTTTGTCACCCCTTTTTTCAATTCCTTTTCCAGATTGTTTCTGAATATGTTGAAGTGAGCAGACCCCAGCACAGGTCGCTATGGGGCTCCATTCAAGTCCTCCCTCCATTCAGGAGCCTGCCTATTGATCAGTGCCTTCTGCAAATCCTTTAGCCAGTTATCTATCTATCTATCTATCTATCTATCTATCTATCTATCTATCTATCTATCTATCTATTTATCTATGTATCTCAAGCCTTTTCTGTTATTCCCATGGTATCACAGAATAACCAGGTTTGAAAAGATCTTTAAGATCATTGAGTCCAACTGTATTGTCCTCTCCTAAACCATATCCTGAGCACCAAACCTACCCATCTGTTAGGTACACCCAGGGATGGGGATTCCACCACCACCCTGGGCAGCCTGTTCCACACCCCAACAGCTCTTTGGTGCAGAATTTCTTCCTAACANCAGGTTTGAAAAGATCCTTAAGATCATTGAGTCCAACTGTATTGTCCTCTCCTAAACCATATCCTGAGCACCAAACCTACCCATCTGTTAGGTACACCCAGGGATGGGGATTCCACCCCCCCCCGGGGCAGCCTGTTCCACACCCCAACAGCTCTTTGGTGAAGAATTTCTTCCTAACATCTCATCTGAACCTGCCCTGGTGCAGCTTGAAGCCATAGTATCTGCGTTTCTGTAAGAAATTCCTGTAACAGACCTTTTGGGAATCCAAGCATATCAAATCCTTTTAAAGAGCTCTAATAGATTTATGAAGCACGCCTTTATTCATGGAAAAACATCTTTGTGGTTTTTTTCTTCCCCTTCCCAGAATCTCAGATGTATCCAACTATGTACCAGTTAGTTGTATTCTTTATTACTGTTTCAATCAGTCTTCCCAGGATGGATCTCCAAATTCACGGTCTGTAACAACCCCAAACCCTTCCCATTTGTCACCTTGAAGCTCTTGGACACTGAGGTTGTGTTACACACAGGGATTACATGCTACAATTAATTGAATCATTTTATCTCTGAGTTCCTCAGCACTTAGGGGAATGGTCTTGATCTGGTGAATTTGCACTCTTTGGTTTGGCTATTTATTCCTCAACATCTTCTGCTGATACTTGAATATGAGCCAGATCCAATGCCACGTCCATATAAAGATGACTTCTGGCAGAGGAACTTCTCTGAGCTTTTCCTGACTGACTTCAGATGCAAAATATTCATTGTTTTTCTGTTCTGACCTTATCTCCTATGAATGCTCCTTTTGCACCACAGCCAACTTCTGACTCTCTGGATTCCAACAGACCTTCTGCACTTGATGTGTTTGAAGAAGTAGTTATTATTTTTATTATTTGGCTTTGCCTTTTGCAGGTTGTTCCTGTAACTGGTTTTGGCTCGCCTTATTTCTCTTTTTGCATTGAAATTGTTAGGATACACATTATTTGGCTTATTTAGACATAACTATTTTTTCTAAACATAAAAAACCCTGCATCCTCAAAGTCTGAGCATCATCAGGACACCTCATCTCAACCTGATCCAAGATCTAGACATAACCAAGTGTAAGGTTCTGGGTTTTGCACCAGGCAGAGATGTGCTGTGTTTGACTAGATCCTGGGATACCAGATTTTTTAGCAACACATTTATACAGACAAAAACTAGGAAGAATTTTTCCTGGCTTAGGCTTCAGGATATTGCCCCTTCCCTGGTGGAAGGAGGGAAGCATTTCTCTAACCAGCTACAATTATTTTGGAAGCTGTTCTGGGGTGTGCTCCCCTAGGATGACAACCCCTCAGCAGAGAGCGCCCCATAAGTGTGGGTTTGGGTGGAGGGACCGCGGCGCTCCCTGCTTCTCCAGCCTGTTTGCCGGCGTCTGCAGGCCTGTTGCCATGGAGAAGCGATGGGGAACAGGCTGCTTGGCTCGCCTGACTTTTTTCCTAGCACGAAGCAAAGGCATCTCTCCAGCTGCAATGAGCTGGGAGCCCACAGTGGGCTCCCAGCTCATTGCAGCTGGAGAGATGCCTTCTGTGCCACACTGGGATAACCCAGACCCCTGTGGAAGAGGGAGAAACCCAAAGGCAGGGAGAAAACTCTAAATGAAGGTAGGGAAGGAGCAGAAAGTAAAAGGGGAAACTGCAGGGAGATGGGCCAGTGCTGGTGGAGTGCTATGGAGCAGCAGAGCCAGGCGCTTCCCAAGGGCACACACACCAACAGGCAGCAGGCACCTGTTCCAAATTCCCTTTAGATATATGGAAAAAATCTTTCCCTGTGAGAGTGGTACAGCCCTGGGACATGGGTTGGAGTGGTTGTAGCATCTACATCCTTGGAAAGCTTCAAAACTCATCTGGCCAAGTCCCAAGCAGCCAATATGCCTCTGAAGTGAGACCTCCACTATGCTGGACCCTCCCCTGCCTCAAAGAGTGAGACCTTTGCTGGGAAATGGGCAAAGAGCAGTTTGAGAGAGCACCAAGAGACAGAAATGTGGCAAAGAGCAGTTTGGAAACACGATGAAGGTGGAATCATCCCTGCTTTTTAACTTTGGGAATTGACATACCAGGCACCACTGAGACTGTGACTGCTTGCACAGCTCAAATTCTCTGCAGTTCTTTTCAGGTGTCCCTAAAAACAGATGGGTTTTCTCTTATTTTGTTGTTGAAACTGGTGACATGACTGTTCAACAAAAACTGGGCTGGGGGAGGGGGATAGTCATGGATTGAAGTTTAATGGGACTCATCATCATCTTCTGTGGGAGGAAATCCAATGTACTAATGCTGGGTTTTGTTTTGTACCTGGAAAATGTCACCATGAGCAACTTTGGGGTGTTTCCAGGTAGATCTGGTGGGGATTATGTTGGGGATAGAGTAAACCTGTCTGTTAGCCTTGTGTTTAGGCTTTTTTTTTTCCACTTTTAAAGAATAGCATTTGCCACAACTGACAAAATATTTAAACACAGAAATAAAGAACATTTCCCCTCTCTAATTACACAGAAAAAACACAGGGGAAAGCACAGACAAAACTCTCAGGCTGACCTAATTTTTAAAGTATTCCCAGGTATTTCTCTTTTTCCTCCCTTTTGTTTGTGTGTGCCCCTTCAGAGCTTTATGCCCCTGTGTTTGTAGTGGTACAAAGCATGGCTGGGCATTGAATTAGATGAGCATGCATCAGCTCTACCACACTTGCCTCCAACACCCAGGACAGAGGTGTACCTGTCCTAAAGTCTCTTCACCACTGTTACTGCACAGGATCATGACTGCACCATTTCAAGAAGTCCTATCCAGTGCTGTGTAATGGCAGAGTTGTGTTCATCCTCCTTGATATACAAAGCCCCATGGGAAGAGGAGTGACTGTCATCTGCAAGAGCAGCTCTGCGGAGCGAGTGGGACGTGGAGTGGCAGTGATGGAGCAGCCGATGTCACTTGGCACCTTTCTGTTCAGACAGTCTAAGCTAAGAAGCAGGACAACATCTTTATTTTGCACACATGGCACTTTTGCTGCTCACAGCTTGAGTCTAAGCAAATACATGTTTCTGAAAGTTTGCTATTCACAGTGAATCCCCCAAGGTATGGTAAAATTCCATCTGATGAAGTATTTATGTCCTGGTCTTGTGTCCCCACACATCAGGGTAGCTGGGGGCCTTAGTCATATTTTTTTTCTACTCTCTGCATGAATTATTTTATTTTTCAATTTGTAGATTAATAGACCAAGTAGTTAATTTATTCAAATCCTCATATGCTTTCCTGCAGATTTGACTTTGGAGTCTGTGAAGCAGTCTCTTCCATGGAAGTTCTGTAGCATAAGTTATAACTTATAACTTATGCCACAGCCTTTCCCCAGGTACAGATGAGACAAGGTGTGTCTGTTTGCCTGTCACTCCCTGCTTCCAGCCGCTTTTCCCAAAGCTTGTAAGAAGTTTAATTACGTGTAAAACTTCTACCCCTCTGGCAAATGCCATTGAATGAGTTGGCTCTGAATTCCTGGGATTCATCCACCGTTTGCAGAGCCAGGGGACTGAGTGCTTCTTCTGCATGTATATTGTGAATAACAGTTAGAAAATTGCTGCCCCCACTGACTCGCTGGGGTGCCCTAAAAGCAGATTAATAAAATACTTTCTCAAGGAAAAGCGCTTTTCCAAACCCTCCTAGGAGTCAAAACCTACATCCAAGAAACTGAGCCAAGGGCTGGAGCCCCTCTGCTGTGAGGAAAGGCTGAAGGAGTCGAGATTGTTCGGATGGAGAAGTCTCTGGGAAGAACGTCTTGCAGTCCTTCAGCATATAAAGGGGGATGATAGGAAAGATGAAGACCCTTTATCAGGGCAAGGGGCAGCCGCTTTAAACAGAAAGAGGGCAGATTTAGAAGGTTTTTTCAGTTGAGGGTGGGGAGTCCTTGGCACAGGGTGCCCAGAGAAACTGTGTCTGCCCCTGGATCCCTGGAAGCGTTCAAGGCCAGGCTGGATGGGGCTTGGGGCACCCTGGATTGGTGGGGTTTGTCCCTGCCCATGGCAGGGGTGACACTGGGTGTGATATGGGGTCCCTTCTCACCCAAACCAGTCCGGGGTTCAGGGAATTGAAAATCCCCAGAGGCTTGGGTGATGGAGCATCCCATCAGCTCCATGTGCTGTGGTCACAGGGAGGTGACGAGGAGGTGTCTCACCTCGTGGCTCCCGCGACCGCCCGGTCCTTCAGAGAGGCGATGCTCAAACTCTGACAGCCCGACCTTTGTGACTGTGTGCAGGGGTCCCCGGTGCACCCACCCACCCACCGTCCCTCCACCAGCAGATCGCCCCGGAGCCGCGCACAGCGCCCTTCCCGGCTCCGGGCTGTGGTTTTACGCTTGTTGCGGGGGTGTGTGTCTCCCGACGGGCGCCCGGAGGTGGCATCTCCCCACCCCACCTCGCCCCGCCACCGGCCGTGTCCCGC
>VXBZ01012466.1:28946-55053 GCA_013399135.1 Heliornis fulica | reverse complement strand
TCCCCCCCGCGCGAATATGGGCACAGCCGTGTCCAAAAGGAAGACGCTGAGGAACGAGGCCATGTCGTCGGTAGCGGCCAAAGTGAGGTGGGTGCCGGGGGATCGGCCCCCGCCGGCGGTGCCTCAGGGAGCTCCGTGATGCCGGGGACCCCGCCCGCCCCCGGCCGTGATGGGGGCTGTGCCCGCGGGTGCGCCGAGCTGGGTGGGGGGAAGGCCCCGAGCCCCTCAGGACGAGCCCAGCCGGACGGCTGCCGGGCGCGACCCCGGGGCTGGACCCCAGGGCCGGAGCGGCGGCACGGCCGGCTGCGCAGGGCCATCGGGGCAGGGTGCTCTTCCCCGGGTGTCGGCAGCGCTCGGAGCGACCCCGGGTTGCACCCACCGGCCGCTCACGGCGAGTCCCCCTCGCTGGCCGCCCCCCAGAAGCGGCCGGCTGGTGGCTGCGGGTGACAGTGCTCCCCCCGCACACGGCGGACCCTCAGCCTTGGGCGAGGTGGTTGGTGTCCAGAGGTGTCCCCGCACCTTGCTGCTGGGATGGCCAGTGTCGTCCGCGGGTTTTATTTGCTGGGTTGCAAGGAGCAGCTCAGGAGTGGATTTGTCAGGGCTGGAGCTTCCTAATCTTTGGGAATTGGAAGCGCGGTCAGTTTGCTCGGAGGTTTCTCGTCGGCTGAAATGCCATCTGAGTGTCCGAGGGCAAAGTCATCAGCTTTCTTCAAGGGATCTCATTCCTTTGAATGGAAAACCTATTGCATGAAAATCGGGACCCACCACATCTGCCCTCTCCGGCAGTGACCCAAGCCTCTGCATTGACCAGTTAAAAGCTCTGGGCTCTGTATAGTGCCTGTTATATATTGCCTTTCCTACCGCGTAGATTCTCACTTACTGTGGTCCCAGTGCTTTTCAGTATCAAACATGGGAGATCCATTTGCTGCTTAATTGATTTGGGGTTTAAAAGGCTGTCACAGATGAGCTTTGCTACAGCACCCTTTGCCCAGAGGGATGGAAATGACCCTTCTCCCACGCTGCAGTGCAAGTGTCACGGCAGTCATCCGGTGACTGTTTGGGGGCATTGGCGCAGCTTTTTATCTGCTCCTACAGCGCAGTTGTGTGAAGGGGTAGAATTGTCAGTGCCACTGCTACATCTAGACTCTCTGCTGAAAGAAAGGGGAAGAAATAAACTTTTCAGCTGCATTATATAACATCTCCTTTGTGTTAGACAAAATCACATTAGAATAACCTGGAGTCATGTGTAGGACTTGATCCATGCTGCTGAGAGATCTCAGTCACCTCTCTGTGACTGGAACTCGGCAGTATGGCATCTCTGCTGTGCTGGGAGGAAAGGCAGTCTAAGTGACGAGATCCAAAGATGTCTGTATATTACTGTCTTTGTATGGTGTAAAGAAATCCATTCTTCAAAGTCTGGAGTGTCTCTGGAGAAAGCTGTCTGGGCAGAACCTGGAACTTTTCCCCATGTTATGTTGCACCCTGTTTGTAAGCAGTAAGGAAACCGCGAGCGCTTTCAGTGGTGTTCGGAGACCTGGAAGTGGGATTCTTATCAGCAGATGTCAGCTAAGCAGGTATACAGAAATGACACAAAATGCACCATAACTGTTGTAACGGGGCTCAGGGTGTGGGATTAGACACCCATTCACACAAACACCGTACTCAGTAATCAGCAAGACTTCAAACGTTGGTGTGGGTGTTTCAGAGCGACTAATGGGCTTTGAACATAATGGCCTTTTAGCCCACACCAGGATGAGCAGATGTTACTCAAGTAATATCAATTGTGTAAGAGTCCTGGAGGTGTTTGGGATTCTGATTTGCCACATACCTGCTGTAACTCCTGACAAGCTCCTGCTTTTACCTGGGAGCTCTGAGGTGGCGCTTGGTGGTGTGAATTGTCGTGGTTTGACCAGAGAAGTTACCTGAGAAAACATGGGCAGGGGAACATAAAGTCCTTGAGGAGTGTCTGGTCACGTAGACTGGTGCTTTTATGGGTCTCCTTGTTCACGCCCTGCACTAGAAACACCTAACAGAAAAAGCCTTTGTGGAGGGCAGAGAACTTGTTGAGGAGCTCCCCACATTGCCTCTTTGCATGAAGAAGGTGTGGTGGAGACAAGCACTGCTGGTGTGTCTCCATCCTGCTGCTCCAGGCACATCCCAGTCCCTGCCTCATGCAGTTTCCGCCACCCTTACGTTTTCCACAGTGGTGATGACACTTGCTGAAAGGTTTCCTCTGGGCTTCCTGGAGCCCATCACACACAGCTTCTCTGCTCTGCCCAGGGTCCTCTTCCCTGTACTCCCACTGTCTTTACCTTCCTTATCTACAGGGAGGGCTCTGCAGGACAGTAAGTAACGCTGTGGAGACAGCTCTGTGCATCTCAGGAGGGTGGGGGACTTGGGTCACCTGTGTGGGTAGCACTTCTGCAATGATCAGGTCCCCAGCGGTTTCATGTAGGGGATCTCAGCTGTGTGATCCTGTTTTGTGCTGCAGGAGATGCCCTATGATCATTTCTTTGCACCTCCTGAGCTCTGCCCTGTCCGTATTTCTCATGACTTTTTGAAAGAAAAACCATGCTCTGCAATATGCTGCAAGTCCAAGTAGTTGCTGATATATATTTATTATGCATGGCTGGAGTGTGTGCGTGCATTGGACTGTCTTGCTGAGCACCATTTGTTTGCTGTTGTGAGCAGTGTGGTCTAAGCAGAAGGTGCAGGCTCCCTAGATTCTTAAATTAAAATCTCTGCAGAGCGACTCAGGAGAGTCTCCTGTCCCAGGAGAATTAATTAAGCTCCATGCAGTTTGTTGTGTGCTAGGTCTTTTAAATAGCTTCTTACAAAATAATGGCATAGTTGCTCTGTGCTAGCATCATTGAGAGCATCTGTGATGCTGCCAACTTTGGTCTCTGTGGTCTTGTCCTCTCCTGAGAGAGTTGCAGCAAACTGTGTGCTGATGTGAGTGCAGCACCCATGAGGTGACTGGCTGTGCCTTAGCGCCGTTGCTTTGGTCAGATTGGAAGTGCTCCTACGTGAGATCTCGCTGTTTGCCTTCCTATCTGTGCTTTTTGGGGTTTTGGGGGGGTTGTTTTTTGCCTTGCAGCTCCTGGGGCACAGGTGCTGAAGGCAGGGATGATGCAGTTGTCCTTGAGTTGTGACCTTGGTGCTGCCCCTCCGCTGACAGTTCCCAGGCTGCCGCGGTTTGGGCTCGTGCAGGTTCTCCTCAGGGTCCTGGCCCGCGTGGTGTCTGACATTGCTCATCGGCTTCCTCAGCACGCTCTGAAGGGTGTAGATTAACCAAAGCCTCTAGAAATGGACTCTTTGTCCTTGCTGCCTACAGACCAGTACTGGCACCCCAAAATAGTGTGCAAAATAGGTGTTTTACTGCAGCTTAGCTTGGTATTGCTACCTACTGTTTTCCCTTGAGGGTGTGTGATAGCGCAGGCAAAGGGACGTGAGCCTTTCAGAGGCTGTTCCAGAACATCTCTCTCTGCTATAGTTAGCACGGGAAATACTTGAGTCAAGTGTGGTTCATCTTACCTGATTTCAGGACTTTGGCATCCAGTCCAAGACAGTGCTATAGAGATGAGAATTTGGTCTCACTCCATCTCTGCTGAATGGAGAGGGGTAGAGAGTGGGTTTAAACAAGGTCACGAAGCGTCAGGTGCTGTGAAAGAGTAAATGTTGCACTGACAAAATGCCAGGGTGCTTGAATGCATTCCTTATTCCAGGTTTCTCACTGTGGAAGCAATTTTTGGCTTAGATTGGCTTAGATCCTCTTTTCTGCTTGTGAATTTTCCTGTGAGTGGTACGAACGCTCTCATGCTTGGGTTACCTTGTGGTTTTAACTTCCTCCTGTTCTGCCTCTCTCCACCTGTCCAAGCTTTGTGGCTATAAATTTCTCCAGGACTCTAGAGTCTGATTTTTAAGATCCAGTGCAGACATCTAATTTCCCTTTCTCAAGAGTGAGAATTTTAAAATTTTCCAGCTACCATCTCCCTCCATAGATATTTCAGAAAACTGATTTCTGGCAGGGTATTGTTACTATTAGGTTCAAACAGCGTAGGTGTTAACAGTCTTAAATGCCTGAGCTGTTAACCGTGGGTATGCTGGTGGTGTTCCCCTCTCTGCCTAGTGACAGGAGCAGGATTGCTGCTGTAGGAGGACGTAAGTCCTGATGATGCAGGCGGTCTCCTCCATCCAGTTTTCCTGAGATGCAGCACTGTCAGACGCTGTCACGACAGATTCCTGCTGCCACTCCTTTGGGCAGTACTTCTGAAGGAGCATGAGGAGGTGTTGGGTATTTTTTCATTTTCTATGTAATACTCCTGAATAGTCTGGGCTTTGCTCAGCTTGCTGCTGTGCTCTGAATGGAGTTATCTGTGGTCTGGGTATTTCAGTACACATTTCTTTATTCAGTTCAGTGTCAGTTTGGTGGATTGCATAAATTTATGTGCATCAATTTCTCATGGCTGCTAGTATGCATCAAGGTTCCTTTTATCCTGTTGATGTGATTATTTCAGAGACATGAAGGCTATTCCATGCTCATCACGTTGTAATTGAAATCTTCGTTATTTGGCGGCTTTCCTCCTTCTAGCAAATGCCTGTCTAGACCATCTATGCTTTGTTGCAGAATCTCAGTCAGTTTTTCTTCCAGACCTGAGTCCAGCTTTGACATCTAATGCACAGTGAGTACTGAAAATTCCCCTCAGAAGGGCAGCTGCCTTTGCTGTGCTGCCCTATCCCACCCTTGGCGCTCTTGAAGTCATTTGGATGGAGAGGAAGCCGGAGAAGATAGTGATGTTTGCTCCGAGGCAACGGCAGTCTTGTCTTCACTGGTTAAACTCAGAGGCTGTGGTCCCTGGTTGAAGTCCTTTTGTTAAATCAAGCTGTGTAACATGCAGGTCTGATCTGCCAGGAAAATGAAAACCTCTCTATCGATGAGTCAGGGTTAAACTTGTCATGTCATCAGCTGATTACCTCTCAGTGCTACCTGCTCATTTGTATGCAGCTTCTGCAGTGTCATACACTCAGGGTTATAGCTCATCGGCCTGTGTAGCTGTAGCACACCTTGCACTTCATCTCACTGATGTGAAACAAGTTTCTTCTTTTATTTCTTGGCAGCTAAATTATCCTGAGGAGTCTCTGCTTTGAGCCCAGGTGAAGGGTTTTCTGTCCAGTGCCATCACTGGGCTTGATGGGACTTGAACTACATTGGATAGCAGAGGCAAAATTGAGCTGAGGAACACCCCAATGGTCTGACTTGTATTAATACAGTGTGTTGGAAAAGAAATAGAAAAGAATGGGGTGAATAGAGCAGCTGCCACCTGTCTGAACTGAGTTGTGCTCTGACTCTGTGTTGAGCACATTGTTGGGTAAGTATCAGGTGCTGGTGACCTGGGGTGACTGAGCACAGTGAGGCAGCGAAGGAGCACAGAGGCTTGGCACGGGGAGGCTGGGCATACGGAGCTAGCGTGGCCGGCAGAGTCCCCTTGGCAAAGGGCACATGCAGGCATCTGTGGGAGATGAGCTGAGGCTCAGCCAAGGAGGAGCTGGTGGCACTTGGGAAGCAGGAATGTAGAGGGCAACCACTGAGATAATCAGCAAAAAATTAGCCTGAAGTTTGCGGTGTAATTGGCTGGAAAACCTCCGTTGCGTGTTGTACCGCACAGGCGCCAGTGCCTTGTTAGCTGTCACTGGAGAACTGTGACCAAGCACCCGTGTCCCTTTGCTCCTAGGCTGGCCTGCAGCATCTGAGAGCGGGAAGTGGAGCAGGACTGACAACTGCTGGTTCAGCCTGGGCCAAGCAAAAGCATTATTTAGTAGCTCTGTGCTCCTCTACTGCTCCTGAGCTGCAGGGAGAGGTCTGAGTATCGCTGGTTCTCTGTGAGCTCTGGCACCTGGGGCTTTACCCTCTTACCTCATTTGCTTGGGGAGAGTGGGGTTAGAGGCACTGCAGCACCTTTAAACTTGGGCTCTTACTCTGTGTGATGCTGTTTTCACTGTGGAATGTGTTGGGGTGGAAGGCAGTGGTGTTTCTCTCCGGCTCCATTTTATCTCAGGTCTTAGGATGTGCTGGTACTGATTTTTGAGCCTGTGGTTTGCAAGCTAAGGGTGAAACATTGGTTCAGATTTTAAGGCAGATGGATCAGCTGCAGACATTGGCAGAGATAAATGGAGAGGATGATACATGAGCTAACATCCTCTTGGAGCTTTTAAACTTGTTACAGACTGAATTTTACTCTATTTCAGTCTTTTTTTTTTTTTTTTTGCATAAATCACCATGTTCTCTCGCTGATAATTTACCTGAGAACTTGCTTGTTGTTATTTTCAATACATGAAAAGACTGCTTGTTGCACAGCAGAAGCTTCCAAGTCTTTCCCAAGAGTGTAAGTGCCCTGTTTGTGAATGGTGGTGACGATGCCTTGCAAGGACAGGCATTTCCATGGGAAGCCTTGGAGTCTCAGAAGTCTTGATGGAAGATGTCTTGGAAGTCTCAAGCCCAGCCATCTGCTCGAAGCAGGGCTGTTGCCAGCACTACATGAGATCAGCCATGGCTCTGGCTGAGCTGTAACCACCTCTAAGGTAGAGCACAGGAGGAGCTCATGAGTGCTCC
The DNA here is from genome assembly GCA_013399135.1 of Heliornis fulica. Classification (NCBI taxonomy): domain Eukaryota; kingdom Metazoa; phylum Chordata; class Aves; order Gruiformes; family Heliornithidae; genus Heliornis; species Heliornis fulica. The sequence continues at coordinate 48,443 of VXBZ01012466.1, read as the reverse complement.
AGCAGCTGAGTAGTCTGAAGTTAGAATCATATTTATGTTGGAAAACACTTTTAAGATTAAGTCCAACCATAAATGTAACACTGCCAAGTCCATGACCAAACCACGTCTCTCAGTGCCACATCTACGCATCTTTTAAATGTCCCCAGGCATAGTGACACAGTTGCTTCCCAGAAGTTGCCACACTTCAGCTCCCAACATCACTTTTGTGTGTTGCCCCAGCTCAAGACCTGCTTTTGGCCCAGGCAGAAGGGTGGTGGGTGCAAGGAGCATCCATGAGGCGCTCCTCCTCCTGAATAGGTGATGGTGGTCACGTCTGTTCTTTGAGGTGGGATTTGCATGCTAATTGTACAGCTCCCCCCTGTGACAGAGATGCTGTGTGAGCCTCTCTGGGATTGCTCTGGCATTGAGCAAGATGGTTTGGGCAGCTGCCACCCCAGGCTGGTGTCTGATGGTACAGCCTGGTACTAGACAGGCAAGAGTCTAGAAGCAGAGGAATCCTCAGCCCAGTACGTGAACATGTAGTGATGCAGGAGGGGACACCTTGCTTCTTGCACAGCTCTGAACGTGCTGCTCCAAAGCATTTTGCATTTGGCTCTGCTGAAATGTAGTCCAGGGAGATTAAATTACTCTTTCTGCATTGTTCATATCGATCTTCTGTTGCTGGCTGTGTATGACAAATGGACTTCCCACTCCTTCCAGCTCTGGTTTTGCTGGGAGGTACATTGTAGTTTTGTTAATCTTTTCCCCTTGGGAGGAGGTGTATGATAGCACTGGGGGTAGAGCCTGGTGACACAAGTTGGGACATGCTGCTGCATTGGGTAGCAAAGCAGGTGGTTTTGGGGGTGTCAAAGCCATTTTCCACTCCATATTTAATGGCTGTTACAAGTGTAGTTTTTTGTGGCAGTTCAGACTGGAGGGGGATGTTCAGAAGTTGAGCATCTCTGAAAAAGGACAGTGGACGTGGTGACTTGGTACAGGACATCTTCCCTTTTGCAGCAAGTCTTCTTCTCCTCCCCCAAGAGCTGCTGTTGTGCTGGCAGGCTGCAAGTGCTTGGCTGCTGGCTTTGTTGGCTTGGCTTGGCTTGCCAAGGGGGTGGGTGGCTGTTTGGTCTCACTGTTTGCGATCCTCCACCCTGTACTGTCCGTTGGCAACTATCACATTGATTGCGATGCTGCAGAGCTTGGAGAGATTGTTCTACAAACCTGGGGAAAGTGGATGGCTGGGGAGAGGCTGGTTTAGCTCTCTTGAGTCACAGGTCTGAGTGGGGGAGAGCAAACACAGCATCAGGATGTTACAGAAGTCCTAGCAATAGGAGACTGGAGGTTGTCTTTACCATATGCCAGGGAATGCATGCCATGACCAAGGATTCTTTTCCTGTGTGGGCTGCAAGAAGAAAGCTTTTCCCAGGGTGGAATAGTTATAGGTTTGCTCCCTTATGTAGGCCTTGATGTGTGATAAGGGTTGAGCTCACCCTGCCTGGTTGATAATTTAATATATTTCAGTAAATTCTGAGTCATCCAGGGGACCTGAATCCATCAGCCAGCCAGGAACTGCTATTGTGGGGTGTTGTGGGGGTCTGTCAAAGAAAGGTGTCCAGTAATCCAAATACTGACACAGTTTGTGCTTGAGAACATAGGGTAAAAGTAGGTACAGTGGGGCTTAGCATTAATGTCTAAGCTGTGCTGGCTTCCAGATAGGAGCATTCTGGACTGGAGTAGAAGGCTGGGGTGATGGTTGGGACTGTGGTGCTCCTGCCTTCTTCCCTGGGCTACCAGGAAGGGTTTAACAAGGTGGTTAGAGGCATCAGTCCAGTTCTGCATTACACAAACAAGGCCAAGTTTAACAGAGGTGTGTTAAAAAAATGCTTTTGTTTTATTGGAGAAACCAAAGATTAAAATAGTCCTGTGCTTGCAGTCCAACCCTGTTCTCCCCTTTGGCCAGGGGAGAGCTGGGGTGTTCTGGCCAGAAAGCTCCCTCTGCTACTGCAGTGTTGAAATTGGAGTCTGCTGAAGCTGAGGAGAAGGCAGCTGTGGGGAAACAGCAGTATATCAGTACTGAACTGCTCCCTCTTTCCTTTGCTTTTAACCATTCTCCATCTCTTTCTTTCCCCCCTTCGCTGTCGCCTGCGATGCCTGGATATGCAGAGCGGCAAGAGCGTTTGGAGAGTATCTTTCACAAAACCATCCTGAAGGTAGAAACGGCTCAGGTAAGAGAACTGACACACCTTGTTTATGTGCATGCACCTATTTATTAAAAGGCCTTGACATGAAAGTTCTTTTATTTATTGTAAAGGGTTGGTCATCACAGGGGGAGATCTCGGCAGCAGAGGGACAGGAGGAGTCACCCTCTGGGTCTATGAAAGCCCTTGAGGAGAGCAGGCAGTTTGGTGATGTGGGTTGGATGGGCTGTGGGAACAAGTTGAGCTTTAGTGGATAGGTGCCCTGACTTAAATTCACCCTTAGAGCTGATGTCCTTGGAAGAAGTTTCAGCTGGGAAGTGGAAGTCTGCACTGCACAAGGCTTCTGCACTAGTGTGTCACTCCTTGCTTTCACTGGGGAATAAATAGCGTGTTAACCAACATGCTCAGTGTATGTGCAGCAATCTGTCTTTGCTGGCAGAGGTAACCTCTGTGTTTATTCCCAGGCTTTCCTTCAGCAGGGGTTAAATGAGGTTTGCCTTGTGTAGTTGAGGACACCAGCATGTGCTAGCTAATGTGTTAATTTTTTAGATGTAGAAATTGCTCTTGTTATTCTACAGTGAGTTGTGCTTGATGAGCAAGGAAGCAGGACAGAAACTCATTTCTAACAGGGCTGTGTCTCCTCTGTGAGGAAGGAAAACATTTTCCAGTGAATAAATTCACGAAAAACCTTTAGAAAATCCTGTGGAATACACAGGAAAACCTGTGTGAACAAACAGCAGATTGTTCTGTGGCATTGAACTGTTTTGCAGGGGGAGAGTTATTAGCTAGAACATAATGTAGAGCGAAGTTATCATTTTATGTAAACTGTAAGTGCCTGTGTTTAAACTTGCTAACTGCCTCTTGCTAAAAGAGCAAGCCCAATCACAGCAATGTTTGACAGTCAGAGGAATGAGCCTTTTTTCTTGGAACTTTTCTAATGACCTTCAAGTTGTCCTTGTCTGAATTGTGCTACCTTTGTGAATGGAAAGGCTTTAAAACAGTGTACTGCAGTTTTTCTTGGGTGTTTTTCTCAGTTATGAGAAACTAGCTGAGATATTCATATTTTAATTACTTAAAATATTTGGTCTAAGAATCAACTGATGGTGGTAGGAAGGGTAGAATGCAGCTGAGATGAAACATCCATGAGGCACTTGGAAACCTGTTTTTTTTACCCAGCCAAGGGTGCTCCTTGTTGCTTGTTCCCATCTCTGACTGTAGATAAGGAGAATGTGGAAATGGAGCTGATGTGACTCTCGGACAATGTGCTGCAGTCAGGCTCCCCAGACCAGCACCTAAACTCTCCCTGTGCTTGTGACCTTTTCATATGCTCTCCAGGGAAGCTTTCTCATACCCGCTGCCCCCTTGGTATATCAGGCTTCAGATCATCATTAAATTCAAGTGAATTTAGTTGCCCCAGATAAGAAATGAGCAGTGAGAGATACATATGGATGGACCATAGTCTTTATGGGATTTTTAAATATTTAATTTGAAAAAAAATAAAGTTCTCCAGAAATGACTGTCTTTATAGAAGAGAAAAAAAAAACTTTCATTTTTTAAGTCATCATTGGAAATTTTGCAGTGTATAATTTAACACTGTCTGTAGCATTTCTTATAAATAGCCATGGTAGGAAGCTTGCTATCCTATAAAAATGTTGAGAGTAGAAAATTTGGCTCCATTTTGTTCGTGCCAGTAGTCCAATAGCAGAGAAGGGAATTCTTTTTCCCACAGAAATTCCATATACCTCAGTATCGCTCTCACGTGTGTCTGAGCACATCACCCTTGGCTCAGCAGAGTGCTCGAGATGTATCATCAGCTTTCATCCAGTGCCTCCACTGGAACACATGAAGGGCCTCTTCTATGTACATGGTACATCTTCAGCTTTGTAGGAGTAAATAAACCTGCTCCAGCTCATCAGTTCAGCTGGAGGAAGCAGGGGAGGCAGTGTTATGGCTACCTGTGGCCACTAGTGTCCTGTAGTTAAATTCCTACCCACATCTATTGGTGGCTTAGGACCAGAAAGCTCAGCACACAGAAAAATTGAGTCCTCAGGGCATGTATGTCTGTTTGTAGCACTTTGGTCTTTCACTGTGTCTCTACCTGGTGGGACAGGCCTGCTTTGGGCTGAAGTAACCCTGGATGTACGTGTTGGGTGCTCCCTGCTCAGCCAGCAGACTGCAGCTGGGACTAAGGCTCTAGCCTAAACGTGAGTAGGAGGAAGCAGGCCTGGACTCCAGCAGTTCATAGTCCAGAAATGAAAGGTTTAAGATCCAGGAGCTAGAACCTCCTCTCTTCCTGCAGAGGATAATCCTTGTGCAGAAAACAGGGTGGGGGGTGAGTCTTCGAGATGTCAGTTCTTCTGCTGGTTTATCTGCCAATTCAGCCCCTTGGCAGAAGGATGGAGCCTTGTAACTCCTCAGGCAGGCATGGTAGACCCACCGTCTGGATGGAGGTGCCAAGTGTGCCAAGACTGTCCCCACTGAGTCCCTGTCTGCTGCACTTTGTTCTCTGAGAATCGTCCTGTTTGGTTTGACTTTTTTCTCTCTAGAGTCCCTGGGCTCCAAGGAAAGGAGATGCTATAACAGCTTTTGCATCCCACCTCTTCCTTCACATTCCACAACTGATCAAAAAGCTTATTCTTTGGTGTTAACTTTTACACCCCAGAGTCTATTTCTGGTGGCTCCTCTGGAGAGCTTGTGGGGTGTGTGTGTGTGTGTGTGGCAGAACGTCTTTGAGAAATTGTGGAATGGAAATGAAGAACTACAGGGGGATTGTGTATCAGCAGGATGGGCCAGCTGCCACCTCTGAGCATTTTAATGAGGGGTGAGGTATTTGCAAGGCTTTGTTTACCTTCTGTTTTCAGTAAGATCACAGTCTGTCCATGCTCTGCTCCCTTCACTAGGGCAGTGGGCATGGAATTGAACCTCAGGAGGTAGAGGATTGCACGGGACTGTGGGGTGTATGTGTAGTGAGAAGGAGGTGAGGAAGAGTAAATGTTCTTGGTTGCAACCTCTGTTTCTTCCTGTTGTGTGGCCTGAGAACTGAACAACTCAGAAATACTGTGTGACTATCTCTGTGCAACAATTCAGTGTCTTATTCTGGAGGAGGTTTTTCCAGGTGACTGGGGAGGTATATTTACCTCTTCTCTGTTGCTTGGCTCAGAGTGCACTGACCATGTTCTGTGAGGTTACAGCAGGGATGATGAAATTCAGATTTTTCTTCTGTTTGCTTCCCTTTCAGAGCAGGGAAGCTGCTGGGTGATGGGGTATGAGGTGCTGGCAGAAGATGAAGTGTTTGACCCTGTGGACTTGGATATTTTTTTCCCTTGATCTCTGAAATATTCTGGGGAATGAGAAAAAAAGGAGGGTTGGACTCTGCAGCTAGCAGCACACATGATCTGTTAAGGCAGCTGGTGCTGAGGTGGTAATGCATTGCCTGTCCCCTTCTTGCCTCTGTTGATTGCTGGCTTACTGATGTGGGCTGAAGGTCTGGGAAGGCTCCCAAGAAGAGCCATATTCCCATGTTCAGCGTTCATTCTGATTGCGAGACTGCTGCCAGGGTCCTGGCTGACTTGTACCTTCCAAGGACTTCATCTTTTCTGTGGAGTTGTTTTAGTGTTAGAAGTAGGTGTCCCTTGGGGCAAACCTAGAAGACCAGGAATAGGATTGCTATGTTGAGAAAGGGAAGTGTAAAAAGGCTGCAGAGAGCAAAGCATAGAATAATCTCTCAATCAGAGACTGAGTGATGAGAGCTCTGGGCATTCCCAGAGTCTCCTCCCAGCTTAAGTGTCAGCAGTCCCAGGCTGGGACACTGCTTTAGATTTCTTATGTCCATGTACTGGAACGGTGAAAAAGATAACCCAGGACATGGGGCAGTGAAATGAAAGTGACAGCAAGCAGAGCATTTGATGAACTTCCCCATGTCTGGAGAAGGAGTCATGCATCCCAGTGAGACGGGATTCAGACACGAGGATCCATTGCTGAGGAAAAGAAGGGAGCTGTGCTGGGGTTTTTCCTGGTGTGTTTTGGGTTATTTGGAGAGCAGCTACTGCTGCTGGAGTGCCAGGGCTGTTGCCATGGGGTACAGTGCTGGGCTGGCTTCTCTGGGCAAGTGGCATGTCAAGGGCTCTGGAAGCAAGAGAGGGAAAGATCCCAGCAGTGTAAGGTGAGCTTGGTGCTGCAGAGGTGATGGGCCAGAGCTGCCTGGCAAACCAGCATGGCTACTCTGGTTTTCATCCATGCAGACCAAAGGGGATAGGTGCCTGAAACTGGGAGAAGCTTCTTTTTAAGCTCCAAAGAAGTAATCTTTGCTTTTAGTTTTGCTTTTTTTTTTTCTTTTCATGATGTTTCAGCCATCAGTGAAAACACTGAGTGTGTAAGGATGTGTGCATGTGAGCTTCCCCAGGCCAAACAGCATGGGAAGAGCTGGCAAGAGAAAATTTGATTTGCAGAGGCTACTGTGCCACATGCAGAGACTGCAGTGATGCAGGCAGCTGTGTTTGCACCCTGAGCCTCTGCCCCTTCAGAAGAGGGGTGTGAGTGTGGGGGGGTCAGCAGCCAGCCATGCGACAGAGCAGGTTCCTGACACTGCTAGGAGCTGACATGGGGCTTGAGAAGCTCCAGGCTTTGCAGGTGCTTCAGGCCAAGCAAATGACCTGACAGCTTTTTATGGAGCCACAAAGTCAGGCTGCAGCTCTACAGTGCTCTAGGAGTGACCTTCAGTTTGCCTGTGTTGAGATGGTGGAGCTGCCAGCGAAGCCTGACTCAGGGCAAGCACCAAATCTGCCTTTTAGATTAGATATAGATATAGAGGATATGTTCCTCTAATATATAGACATAGAGGATATCTTCCCAGTCCCCAGGATGGACCCTGCAGGGCATGGGGCCCGGTTCCCTCGACACAGCCTGTGTTAATGTGGCATGGCTGGTCTTGAGCAGTGGAGGTGGCCTTTCTAGAAAGAGCCCGTGCTCTGGAGGGGCTGCAGGCAGCCTGAGTTCAGGGCAGAGCAGGGGTGTAAAATCTCCTCACTGAGGATTTCAGGCTGCTCCCAGGACCAGCCAGCACAGGTATGGTGTGGAAATGCTTAGGCCAGTGGCAGACCTGCTACTTCCTCCTTTGGGCTGTGTCCCACAGTAACAATGTCATCTCTTACAGGAGACACCAGAAAAGGTTACTCATCTATGAGGCACAATGTCAACAGTGTCTTGGGTTTGGTTTTTAGGTCAGTTTCAGCACAGAAAACAGAATGAATTTTGGCATAGTTAAGTGACCTCCTGTTGTCTTGGAGCAGCTGAAGTGTCCTTTGCATTTTCTCGGTGGGGTCAGGATGGCCTGATAAAGTCACAGCCTGGTCAGGCTTTGGGCAGTCCCACAGCAAACACTGTGCATGTCACTCGCTTCACTCTGCAGCTGCTGCACGGTTGAAATGCCACTGTGACCTTTTTTAATTGTTGTATCTCTGGTTTTATATCCCTGCCTCATGCTATTTTCAACAAATATCCTGGTTTTTACCGTGCCTGTTTCCTGGCTGTGTTTCAGCCCTGCAGAGCAGCGAGGTCGGCTGCCAGCCTGTTTCTGGGGGCAGGAGCCCTGTGCTGGCAGGGTCACGTTGCGGTACCGTTGGGAAGGGGGGAGCTGATATGGTAGGGAGCTGTGCATTCCAGCTCTGATGTGTGCCCAGAGAGGGAGCAGAGGAGAACAGGATCTGACAGCCTTGTAGGACACAGTGAGGGTTGGTGGCAGGCGTACAGGAGGTCTCAGAACACAAACTGCAAGAGAAAAAGCTCGTCTGTGCTGTTTGAAATGATGTTACAGGCTCCAGCCAGTGCATCTCTCTGCTGTCCTCATTGAAGGTATCACCTGGACTGCTACTGGTGTAAAATACAAAACCCCACACATTAACTTCATTGTTACTGCTGCAAATAATGCTGCAAGTCCGTTTACCATAAACCTAAAATCTGTCCATTCATCTTCACTGGCTGAGAAAGTTCTTTGAATTTAAGTTGGTGTCGTAACCATGAGGTCCAGAGAAGTCCAGCTGAGGTGGAGCAGGGAAGAGAGAACTATTCTTATGAAATTTATTATCTTGAGATGACAGATTTCTTTTTAATAAGGTTTATCTTGATTCCCCTTTGCCACTTTGCTTCTGGTGCTGGAGCTGAGGTTCTAAATCTAAGGTGCTTTAATCATCAGCTTGGCTGCTAAATACAGTAATAAATTTAGGAGATATTTTTAAGCTTCTATCTATGCCTTGTAGCTATATTCTGCCTTGATTTATAAACTTCTCATCCCATGGGGTTACAGGCAGTCTGCATCAGATACATGTTTGGCTTGGTGAGTCCCTCCCCTGCTGTGAATGGGCATCTGTCTGTTGAGGCTCATCCCAGCAGGTTTCCTCCTCTGGAGAAACATCCCAAGAGAGAAAGAAAATGTGAAAGTCCTCTCACAATTTGTTACCTGAGCCAGAGAAAGTGCTCAAGTTAGACTTACTGAATGAGAAAGGATGTAGTATAAGTATCTAATAGTAATTAGTGCCTAATTATCAGGATCTACATGTATGGAGAATGTGGATTCCTTCTTTCCCGAGATACCACCGGTTACCCAGTACAGACTGTCACTGCTGTCATGGTCATGAGTTTGCTGATACATGTGCTCTAATGTGTGTTGAGCAGTGCTGCATCAAAGGTGAAGAAAGAAATATCAGAGAGGTGCAAGTGAAGCTGAAGAGTCTACTCAAGTAAATAACAAGGGGGGTGAGGAGTGGGTTGGCCCTCAGAACTGGACTGGCCAGCCCCAGGCTCTGGACAGGCTGCTAGACTTAGCCCAGGGAGGCAGGGAGGTGACTTGGATGTCCCTGCGACCAATACACACGTGATCTACAGCCCAAGCACATCTGTCTTTTTCCCTTCATCATGCTGCTGAGTATCAGGCACAATAAATCCATGTAGCACATCTATCTAGATGAAAAGAAATTCATCTGAGGAACCTGATGTGCCTGCAGCTGCACGAGATGGAGGTGTTGAAAGCTGGTGAAGCGAGTGGGAGAGCAGAGCTGGTACCAGGTCAGTTTTGTTGGAGTGGCTGGAGAGGAGGGTGCTGTGCCAGGCGTAGTCACGCTGTCCTGGCTGGCCGTGGCAGTTTGATGGAGCAGCTGGTTGTGGGAGAGGTGGCAAGAGCAGTGTGGAGATGGAATGAAACAGAGCAGCAGTAACCAGGCAGAGGGTGTTAGCTGCAGTCTGCTTCAGCTGACTCCAGGCAATTCCAGGTTCTGCTCAAGTGCCCTGTTGCTGTTTCTTGGTTCTCTTCACTGGACATTCCTGTGGCTCACATTTAATTCAGCATTGATTTCTGGACCAGTTAACCTAAAATGCTGTCATGGAAGCATGTGCAGGGCTTTGGCACCCAAATCCAGTTCACTGCAAGCACAGATGAGGAAAATGGTCACTAGTAATGTCTCTGGGCTGCTGCACAGGAAGGCATGTGTGTGTGAGTGCTAGTACAGACCTGCTCCCTGAAATGATGCAGGTTTGGTTTTAGAGCAGATAATTCATTGTGATGGATGTTTGAATCTCTTTCCCTTCCATACTAATATTTTTCTGTAAATAAATTCTTTATTACTTAGAAGTCATGAATAAACCTTCACATCCCCTTTGCACATGAAGCTTTTTATCCAATGTGTAGTTACTGAAGGTGCTAAATTGAATGCAGAGAAATAAGTATTCAATTGTTTGAGAAAGAGAAAGCATATTGGTGTGGTGGCAGGTCTTTGTGTAGTAGACCATGAAAACTCCTATGTAAGTACCACTGAAAACACCTTGAGTAAGGGATGAATAAGGTAAGAAGATAGGATTATCCTCACATTTTATGTGTTAGATCAGACAGGTTGTTTATGTCAGATATATCTGGTTAAGAATTGTCACCCTGACGTGATTTCAGTGAAAACATGACTCTTACTTGAAACCAGTCATGTCCCACTACATCTCTGTAAGTTTTGTGGGCTGAACAGACCTTGGTATTATCAAAGACTGGTATTGGTCTCTCTGCATTTGTGATCATCAGTGTTTTCAGACATACTGTGCTTTGGGCACCACGTTTTTCTGTTTACCCACAGATAGCAGAGTTCAGAAATTCTTGGACTTATGGATTGCAGTGCTGTCAGTGCGTGGGAAAGATGCACAATCCTCTGTGGTGGCTCTAATGATGCTCTATGCCTTCTGTAGAGTATTAATTTCAGGAGGAGCAGGGGCAGTTGTCAGCCACTATTTTGTGGTGTCTTAAGAAATATGTAGTGTCATTGTGCCCACACAGATTAGTAAGTTTGACAAGCTGAGCTGAGTACTTAGAGCTGGCCTTTGTTTTTAATTTAAAAAATGTTGTGCTTGGCTCTATTAGCCAGCACAGATCTTGGCAGATCTCATAGAGTCATTTGGTGGTGTTTTCCCAAGACGTGCCCACTCAAGAACACCGTCAGTCTTGGAACTGGAGAGGGTCTGAGTCACTGGAGAACAAATGTGGTGGTCTGTTATCTCTTGAGGGGTGACAGGCAGTTATGGAGACTTTGCAGCCTGTGAACACTTTCAGCACCGGTTGGTCCATGAGACCATGTCCTGCAGCTGGTAGGACTTGGTGGACAAGCTGTTGAATTCCATCTGTGGAGCAGCTTCTTCCACTTGCAGTTGTTCTGGTGGTGGCCCTTGTGTTCTCCTGGAAGGTGGGTGCAGATGTCCATTGTTGTGTCTGTGCAGATGACTGTGGGTGAAGTAGACCACTTTCATGTTTTACCTGGTCTGCATGAGTGAGGAGTGTGACTCCTAGGCATGACTCCCAGATGTGCCTCCTTGCATTTTGGGCTTCATGTGAAATCTGAAGAGACAGCATGAGGTGGAGGTTTAAGAGACAGCTCTTTCTTTAGCACTGCTCCTCCCAGTCAGCTCAAGGAGCCACACAGCCACCAGCTGCAGTGTCTGAAGGCTGTGAGGGCTCACTAGGACACAGGTGAAACAAACCTCAGTTGTGTCATCCTGAATGGTCCAGGCAGTCAGTTCTTGAGTAAAGTGGCCAGAGGCATGTTTATCTCCTGGTGGTGCTTGAAGTTGTCTCTCAAGCAGAAAAATGAGGTAAGGATGACAATGCTGTACCAGCTTGGCTTGGTTCAGTCTGGACTGCAAACAGAGCAGGAGAGGCCATGGGCAGTGAAAGCACAATCAGGGTGGGCTTCAGGTTCAGAAGCTGTAAGTAAGTGTACCTCCTCAACTGGGGGGGGGGTGGTGGCACAAGAGCACTTCATAAGAAGCAGAATGCAGTGGTGAAAGGTCAGTGTTGCACTCATACATCATCACTCCTGTCCCAAGACAGGTCTCTTCCTTCCCCATCTCTTGGTGGCCACTAACAAGGTAGCCAAGGCTCACATTGTTGCTGAGTTCTTCTAGGTTGTTGTTCAGCAGCTAAAGGAAAGATGTTCATAAAATATCTAGTGAACTAAAGGCTGGGGTTTACTCTCTTTAAAATGCCACTGTCTGTGCTGGACACTAATGATTTTATTTTTTCTGGGGTAGTAGTCGCATGAATAATGCATTCCCTGCTGAGCATTTTTAAAGTCCTCGAGCTGCTTCCATCTAAAGGGAAGTGTAAGAGGTAATTAACAGCCACTTGAAAAAAGGATTAGCAGGTGGGTGGGAGCTACAGTTGGGTTCATGCATGGAATTGCCATGGAAATGCTGAGATTTCCTGGCACTTCATCCAGTGTGTGGGCTCCAAAGATAGTTGCACTCATGGGCCTTTTCCTTTCCAGCTCCCTAGCCTACAAAGGGCGGGCTCTGTCTCCCTTCAGGACAGCTTCCACGGCTGTGCTGTCACCCTCTGCACAGGCCTGCTGAGCAGGGGTGCCGCAGGGAGCGGGACGCTGTGTTGCAGCTCTCGGCTGAAGCCTTTCAATGTTTCTTTCCTGTCAAAACAATTGGCAGAAAATCCTGGGGTGAGGGGTTGGGAGGAGACAGGACACCAAACCATGGTGTTTGCCCCTTTCCTTTAGTTGTAAAAAATAATAACTTGGTGCACAAAACCCCCAGAGTTAGTCACTTGTTGGAGAAGTTGGGGCTGGTCCTTGTCTTGCAGACTCTCACCAGCTCCGTAGCCATTGCCTGGCTGAACCTGTTGAAGCGACAGGGCCTCACACAGGCCGGGGGGGGTTTTGGGCACTTAAGTGTTTTCAGGCTGTGCAATGAGACCTGCATTTGCTTCTAGCCTGGTTTGGTGGCCACCTTCATTTAAATTATTGTGTGTATTTGTGAGAAATGTTCCTCATTTCAGTACCAACTCTGGAGGTTTAAAAGACTGTGGGAGCATGTGGGCCTGACACGGTTCCTAGCGTAACCCACCATATCTCTTCCCCCCTTCTTCCTTCTGCAACAGTAACAAGGAGCCTTTTGAATTTGTCAGTGTGTGGGGTGCTTTGGTTGTAAGGAAAGCCTGCTGTTTGTTTCAGATCACCTACTAGCAGACTCCTACATCGGACAGGAGGACTCCCCTGAGATGCAGCAGGCAGCACAGAACAAGCGCAGGCTCTCGGTCATCTCAGACGGCAAGTTTGAGCGGAGCTTCTCCGAGGAGCAGACAGAGAAGATGCCGAGTGAGGGACCGAAGCCTCGAGTCTACACGATCTCTGGCGAGAGGCCGATGCTGTCAGACCACGAGAATGAAAGTATGGAACTGGTGGTGATGAAGGGGGCTGCCCAAGAGGAGTGCCACCATGGCCACCAAGCGCACAGTGCCGGTGGCTCTCACGGCGTTAGCAGGCATTGCAAAGGATGGCCAGGCAGCAGGCCGGGCTCCAAGGAGTGTCCAAACTGCACCCGGCTGGCTGCCCCTTCCCAGCATTCCTTTGATCTGGAGCAGCATCAGTCTGGTGAGACTGGGTGGCACAGGAAAAAGCTGGAGAGGATGTACAGCGTTGATCGGGTGTCTGGTAAGTAAGGGTGACCTGGGTGGTTTTCATTCCAACTGCATGTAGCTTAGTGGGGTTGATCTCTGTGGGTTCCCAGAGCAAGAGAGCAGGAGCAGCGTTGAAGCACCTGCATGAATGCTCATCCAGGAGGTGGATCAGAGCTGGACTCTCCTTCCTCTGCTTTATTCTGGGGCTGGGGTGGGTGCAGTCTTTGTGAATGTGCCAGGCAGCCTCAGCCCAGGTATGGTGCATCCTCAGAATGTCCATCTGTGTGGTTGGAAGCTGTTTAGCAGTGTCCCTCACGTAGTGCCATGTCATGATCTTTCCATAAATACAAGCAAATAGCACAGTATTGGACTTTCTCTCTTGTTCACTATCCATTCTCTTAATATTTTCAGGGAATAGGGTTTGCAGATACTCAATTACATTAAAAATTCCTCATCTTAAAAAACTTAACTGTTCATCAACTATATGATGAACAATATGTATGATGAATACATAACAATCCAAGTGCTTTGAATTACAAGGTAGTGTGCAGTCAGTTTTTGCCTGTCAGCTCTATTTGTGGCTGGCAGAGAGTCTGACCTAATTTGTCTGTGGCTTTGCTTTTGTAAACACGCATCAAGGCTTTTGCAGCAGAGTGTCCAGCAAGGAAAGGTCAAGGTATTCTCCTTGAAAATAAATTGAGTATAAGAGCTGTGGAGATCAAACTGTGCATCTCTTCTGGGTTTGTAGTTTTCTAGTAGATATCATGGTGACATTTACTGCAGGTAAAATCATGGAAAGGTTGAGTTCTAAACCATGTTTCATGTGTAGATTCTTCAAATTCTGTGACTAAATGAATACACGACTAACAGTAAAGGATAATAATTAGAAAATAATTATTAAGTGTCTTGCTAATTCCTGTGCATAGTTGCTAAGGATTGTTTATCTGATTTTTGGCCTATACATCAGACACTACAAGTTTTAACTTTATCATTTTTATGCTTGCTCAATTGCAAGAAAAGGAGTCAGATGTGTTTTCCTGTATGGAAACCTCTTACTATTTTATGGTCATACATGTTTTACATGCTAAAAGATGTCTCTGTGTATGATGACACAGCCAGAAAACGTGGGTGAAGATAGCAGAAGAAAGCCATTTCAGCCCCAGCCTTGCAAGAAGGATCACCAACCCAGGGACTTGTTTGGATGGAGATCAGGGCACTGAGGTGAATTGGCTGCAGATCATGATGTGTACAGAATTAAGAAAGTGAAGATTTCCTGGTTTAATGCTGATGGATTTATGTGAAAACTCTACTGAACAAATCAAAATTGTGCTATACCTGTGGCGCTGAAGCAGGTTACTTGATACAGAACCAAAGGAAAGCTCAGATCAACTAGTGGAAGAGTTTAACTCCTTGTAGCTGGAGCAAAAGGCCTCTCTTTGCAGGGAAACATGTCCTAGCAAGAGCTCTGGAGAGATGCCATGTTCTGTTTCTGGGTCTTGGGATTTACAATATGTATTTTCAAGTCAGCAGCAATTTTTGTTAGGGCCAGTTATCAACATGGAACAGAGATTTCTCTTACTGAAATATTTTGGGGTAGTTACTGAAATGGGAACAGGCTTGACAGCACTAAACCTGCAGATGCCTCTGTGAGTATTTTGTGTTTTGTACAGGCAGACAGCAGCTGCCCTCTGTGCTTGTCTCAAGCTTCTGTGTGCTTGGCTGTGCAGTGCCCCTGAGAACAAATCCCATCCTAGCACCAGCATCACAGAATGAAAGTTTTCTCAACTTGATCTCTCTATCCAAGTGTCATTCCCAGAGACAAACCAAACCTTGAATGGCACAACTGTTGTAGGTTGCAAGAAGTATTTCTTGGAATGCCCTTCATGCATGGCTAGCAGAGAAAACAGAACAGAGATGAATGGAGGCAAAAGAGAGAGACTAATTTCCCCAGAGGTTCACCTTAAAGTGCTGCCTTCTCTGGATTTACATGACAAGCTACTGCTGCAAGCCAGCACTCGTGTAGCTAGGCCAGATTGGCATAATTTAATATGGATTTTTATGCTGAGTTTATGATGCATAATACCATTCTGGAGAAGCACAAGCTGTTGTCTCCTGTGCTGCTCCCAGTAGCTGATACAAACACCTCCACTCATGGCCAAGGTGCTGAGATACATGTGCAGCCTGGCAGGTGGCTGGAGCTGCTGAATGTGGTGGTGGCAGCGTTCCTCCAGCCTTACCCAAGGAACCCATAGTTAGTTCCCTGTCTATTTCATCACAGTTGATGGTAACAAGAAAGGAGAACAAGATGCTCTGCCTGGCATCTTGTAGCAAAAGGAGCATGCTACCTTCTCCTGGAAGCAGGAGAGTCATGTTCATAATCTGAATTTTAATTACCTGGAGGAGCTCTGGAGCTGAGCTGTGTTCTCCAGTCCCAGTGCTGTGCTTCTCTGCTACTGGTCTCTGAACTGGGCCCCTCAGTTCCAGAAGGACATAGAACTCCTTGAAAGAGTCCAGTGCAGTGCCACAAATATGGAGAGGAACATCTTCCTTCTGAGGACAGGTTGAGGGAGCTGGGGCTCTGTAGCTTGGAGAAGAGGAGACTGAGGGGTGACCTCATTAATGTCTATAAATATGTAAAGGGTGAGTGTCAGGAGGATGGATCCAGGCTCTTCTCAGTGATGGCCAGTGACAGGACAAGGGGCAATGGGTCCAAGCTGGAGCAGAGGAGGTTCCATGGGAATGTAAGGAGAAACTATTTCCCTCTGAGGGTGCCAGAGCCCTGGGACAGGCTGCCCAGAGAGGTTGTGGAGTCTCCTTCTCTGGAGACATTCAAGACCAATCTGGACACATTCCTGTGTGACCTAATCAAGGTGATCCTGCTCTGGCAGGGGGTTGGACTAGATGATCTTTTGAGGTCC
This sequence comes from Heliornis fulica, assembly GCA_013399135.1. Taxonomy (NCBI): domain Eukaryota; kingdom Metazoa; phylum Chordata; class Aves; order Gruiformes; family Heliornithidae; genus Heliornis; species Heliornis fulica. The sequence goes on along the minus strand of VXBZ01012466.1, from coordinate 32,418 downwards.
CTTCCAACTCCTAATATTCTGTGATGCTGTGGTCTGCTTCTGGTGTGGAAGGAAGCACTGCTGAAGGGTCCCAGATCTTTTGCTCTCCATTGAGTGCTCTGGGTAGGAGAGTGGTATCTATGTTGACTCCTGCCTATCACAGGAGAAGTGGAGGCTTCCACAATTGTGCAGGCAAAGCCACATAAGCACATTAGCTGTTGTCATAAGCTCTGCTCTGAATCAGAGCTAGGGGCTTAAAAGCTGTGAAATGTATTAAGAGATTGCAGGTCCTTAGAGATGTGTAGTCCTAGCAAAGTCTGTACAGAATTGTTGGCTAAAAGGGAATTTGTACAACTTCTCCTCCTTCACTGCTTTTGTGGGCTGGAGACTTCAAACAAGTAATTCTGAGCTGGTTTGCATTTCTTCTCTATCTGTTTTTTTTTTTTTTTTGAGGAGAGCAGCCACAGGAACTTTGTAGTAAGTATTTAGCATACTAGAATGCAGTTTTCATTTGACATACACATTTCCTTAGGGTGCCTTTATACAAGGCTTGACATAAACTCCTAGCTGAGAAGGAGTGGCTGTTACAGCTTTCTGTGTGATTTCTTGGAGGCCTCACTTCAAAGGGGGCCTCCCTGGTTGCATTCAGCAGTTTTGTGTCTGTAATTGCAGCCATTTTTTGTACTTTCAGGAAACATCAGGATCAGTCTGTAGTAGATGATGATCTGTATAAAACATTTGGTAAGAGATCTAGTCTGCAGTAATTATGTTTGCAGTAGGCATGCAGGGTTTGATTGGGTTTTGTCCAATGAAAGTGAATAAAAAAAATACTCTCAACAATGCCAGAATATTAATGACTAAGATACCGTAGTTGCTAATGATCTTAGAACTTGAATGAGTGAAGCAAGATACATGATGAGCAACACACAACAAGACATTGAGCAAGGAAGCCACAAATTGGGAGTGAAGCAACGTGAAAAATCTGGCACCACCAAATCCCCAGGATCCAGTTCATTGAGGTTTGGTGTGTCTTGTGTCAGTGGATTTAATACATTTCTGATTCCTTCCCTGGCCCACTTCAGCCTGAGAGTCCTCAGAAGGAGCTGCTCCTTGGTCAGGTTACACCTTCTGGTCACCACTTGCACACATCATTTGTGACTTCTTTTGCTGCCTGCTTCTGGCCTCGGTGGTGATTACGTGGAGATGACGTGTTGTGCTAATGTACAGACTTAGGAAATAATCCGCAGATGGTCTGGCGAGCCAGTTTGTGGGGGACCAGATAAGCAGTTTTCTGCAGATTGTCTGACTTGTAAATCCAGAAAAAAGCTCACAAAGGTTGATCCTCAGGAGCAGTGAGGGTTTTATTGGAGCTTCAGTGCCAGAAAAAGAGAGTCTGTCTCAGGCTTCACAGTTGTGAAGGGAGGCAGGTGAATGCTTTTCCTCTTCCAGATGAACGGGACACTTCAGACCAGAGGTACTAAGGAAAAGGCAGAGACTGGAAAATGCTTTTAATGAAAAATGTTTCTTACCCCTGTTTTATTTTCTAGTTTAAATGTTTCTTCTGTAATTCCCAGATTATCCTGATCTTCCACATTTTCATGGATAGAGCTTTTATTCCTCATTTAGTAACCTGATAAACTGGCTTAGCACAAATCTGCGAAACACTTGGTGATGGTGTGTGTATATATGAGGATGTGACTCTCCTGCTTAGTGCAGGTCAAGATGCTGAAGAACAGTATGGAGAGAAAGAGCCTGTAAAGTCTTGGTGTCTGAATGGTGTCTCTGCCTCCTGGATTCTCAGGTTTTGCTCTCTCTTCCAGATGATGTCCCCATACGAACCTGGTTCCCAAAAGAGAACCTCTTCAGTTTCCAAACTGCTACTACAACTATGCAAGCGTAAGTGCAGCTGATGCTGTATCTTCTATTGTGTATCTTAAAGGTTGTGACCTCCTCAAAGCTGTATCTGAGAGCCTGGAGTAATCAAGTTGTATGTTTGACACCACAGTCCAGCAGTGAGGCAGAGACAACCTCATCTCTTATTAATTTCTTTTCTACACATATTAGTTCTTTTTCCTACTGCTCCCACTTGTTTGGCTTTACCTTCTTTAACTCCTTGGGCTACTCTGCTCTGCTTCCCCTGTTTTCTCTGTGACACTGTGCCCTGTCCCTGACAGCCTCTGCAGAGCGAGGGTCCTGTGGGAGCACCAGCTGAGACCCTCCACCGCTTGCTTCTGCTGCAACCACTGCCCCAGGGGAGCATTATGCCAGGCTTGCCTTGCATCCCTCACTCCAGAGGCGTCCCTGTGGGATGAGATACAGCCCTACAGCATCTGCTAATCTGGCCATTTGAAGAAAGTGCCAAGTGTGAGCAGATCTGAGTTAGGAGCAGCCTCACCCTCCACACCACACAGGTTTAGGTGCCCCTGGTTGCTGCGTACTGGGAGAGGCAGTTCCTGAAGGGCTGGACAGAGTAGAGGAAGCCTCATGTCAAAGGTGTACCCAGATTGTCAGGAAATGTCACCTTCCTGGTTTCAAGTGTTTCCTGCCTGGCTGGAAAGCTAAAACAAATGATGAAGGAAATGAGACACTGGTCTGCCTTCTGAGGCCTTCTCCAACCTCATTGCCTTTTGCCTGTCCTTCTTCCAACCCCTCAGCACTACTGCTGTCTTTATTTCTCCTTGCCTAACCTGGTGTTCATTTGTAATCTCTTTCTCCTCCATCTCGTCTTTTCCTCCCCACATCCCTAAAAGAGGCTGATTGTGGACATTGGTTTGTCCCACACTGGATCCAACCAGGAGAAACTCATGCAAGGAGGACTGGATCCAGTGTTGAGTAGAGGTGTAGCTGAGATACTATTGGAAGAGATCTGCAGAAAAAAAGCACTACATGCCCTTTCCCTCCAGCTCAGCTGGAGCTGTGACCCACCCTCCCAGCATTTCCCTGGTGCCAGTCTGTGGGATCTGATGCGTTGTGGTGGGGTGCTAATCACAGGCTGACAGTGGGCTTCTGCTCCATCAGTATTGTCCTTGTGCTTCTCCTACCTGACCTCTGTGCACCTCTGCCTCTTCTTCAGGGACTGTAACTGGCACCCCAGTTGGTTGCCACTCCTGGGCTGATGGGACCTGTGGGTGTCTAAGGGCAATTTGACAGATGCTTTGCTCTTTAGAAACATTGTCCTGTGACACTGGATGGTATTTTACAGTTCTGATCTGACTCACCCAACCACACACAGAATCAGCCCTTTGCCTTCAGGCACTATCTGAAGTCATCTCTGTTGTGCACAAGGTTTGTTGCAGGATGTGGCCCAGGGTAGGGCTTACAGGGCTTGGAGCCATTGGAGGCAAAAGTGAGGTTGGCTTGGGAATGATGCCCTCAGGAAACCCTTGAGGAGCACAGCTCCCTTGGTTATTGTAGCTCTCTGAATAATGTTCCTGGAGATGTTTTTGCTGCCTATAGAACTGGCACAGAAACATCTCCAAAAGTTCAGGGCACT
>VXBZ01012466.1:5871-28805 GCA_013399135.1 Heliornis fulica | reverse complement strand
GTCTTTGTCACTGTGGGAGAAGGTCCCCTTGCTCCAGGAGCCCATGAGCTGCTACTGTAGCCTGATGGGCCACATTCAGACATCATTTGTACATCCACATGTTCTCTGGGTCTGCATAGAGCTCAGTTTGCATCCAAGACACATGCCAACACTGCCCCAGGGAGGATTTAGCTCGGTCAAGTAGGAGTCTTACCACTGAAAAATGTTTAATTTAAAAAGCAATTTCCTTCCACCTAACAAGAAATATTCCTTCTGGAGTGAAAATTCCCTCAGAGCGCTGGCCGGGACTGAGCACTAATGAATTCCTCTCTCTTTCTTATTGCCTGCATCTCCTGGAATCTCTAGCATCTCGTAAGTATAATCTTCTTTTCTTTTTCTTTATTTCCTTGTCTGTTGGTGTCCTGGATAAACTCTCCTCTCCTCTCCTGTCCCTCATATTCCCCGTGCTAGGGCTGTTTGTCAGCTGGCGAGGGGTTAGATGGCTTCACCTGGTAGGTGTACATGGATCACACCACAACCATCCTCATCTTCAAAACGGACACTACAGTTGCTAGCATGCTTTTGTCCCTCTTGATCCTGGTGTACAGAGGTTTTGTGTCTGCAGTCTCCTAGGTCCATTCCTCCGTAGCAGGGACGAAGGCGGCTCATCCCCATTCTTTGGGCCGTGCTCTGGTCACTCCTGTTTGCTTTAGGAACAACTGCTTGTCCAGCCACCTACCCTAGAGAGTTGAGGACCTTTGGTTTGGTGAGTCTTTCGCCTGGCCCGTGACCTGCACGCAGTCCTGCAAGGGCTAGCTGTCTTCCTTGGTCAGCCTGACCTCCCTGTTGTCTGGTGAGAGCTTTCCTGTCTGTGTTTGGTGTCCTCTCCACCTCAAAGCCGTGAGGTTGGTTAATGGCTTGAAATGGTTTCCCAGGGCGTTCAGGGGCTACGCAGAGAGGAAGAGACGGAAACGGGAGAATGATTCTGCCGCTGTTATACAGAGGTAGGGCCCGTTTTCTCCCGTAGCCATGACCTTGCCTGGTGTTGCATGGGCCCTTCGGGTGTCATTAGTGACCCTTGATGACGTTGAACGTGGTTGTCCCTGTCTGTGTTGCTGTGTGTAGGGACACTGGCAGTGGCTGTGTTGGAAGTGTGGAGGTGAGTGATGCAGCAGCGCTCCAGAGAGATGATCTCTGTCTTCTTAAAGGAACACTGTCAAGTTTCTCTTAAGCTTCGAAATACAATATGCAGGATCTGTGCTTCAGGCAGAAAAATATATAATATAGAAAAAAAAAAACCACCAAAAAAAGCAGTTTCCCCAGCCTTCTCCTGAATATTTTGAATTTGTTCAAGGTTACCTGAATACTTCCCGTGCTGTTGCTGCATCTACAAATGCAAATCTGAGACCTAGACAAAATTAACATCTCCAGTGACCAGAAGTCTAATAATTACTTTTTTTTTTTTATTTAAAGGCCAGGAAAGCAGAGAGGATGGGGACTGATTCCTCTTCTGGGTACTGTAGAAGGGCTCTGGTTTCCCTCTGCTGGCCTTCCAGGGCACATCACCACTGCTCTGGTTTTCAGAATGTGCCAAGGCTGGAGTGTTTTGGCAGCCTACTCAGAAGGATAACACAGTATTTGTGTCATTGGTTAAAACCTACCACGATTGCTTCAGCACTGTTCAAAACAAAGTGGGAGAAAAACATCAGGTTTTCTTAACTGGGAAATTGCCAGGAAGATTCTTTTTTTTTTAATCACTTAAGGGTGGTGGGTTTTTTTCATCAATAATGAAGAGAAATAAGAATCAAAACTAAGGATGTGGTAAACAAATAGACAGTGTATCTTTAAAAAGAAAGAGATTTCTCAGAATTTTTTGGACAGAGGCAAGTCTTTGTTAGGAAAGGGCTTGTTCACATGGCTTACAAACCCAGAAGCAGGAGCTGTATACCTCGGAGACACTGAGTAGTCAGATAGAGGAGGGAGCTGTGGTGGCATCCTTGTGTTGAGCAAGGCATGTCCCCTCACCTCCTGCAGACACTGAAGGTGAGGACAGCATTGTACAGCAGGACTCTGTCTGCATTTCTCCTGATAAGGTGATGGGCTTTTACCAGCGNTCACCTCCTGCAGACACTGAAGGTCAGGATTGATAAGGAGATGGGCTTTTGCCAGCAAGGGCTTCTGGCTGTGCTGTGCAAGTGGTCCCTGGCCAGCTGTAAGGCTTGCTGGCTGGTAGCATTCCCCCCTCCTGCAGGGAGTGAGGAGGACCCCGGCCCCACAATTCTGCTGTTGACTGTTGGGTAGTGAAAATGCTCCTCTCTTAGAGTGTGTGTGAACCGTGGCAGGCAGAGCTGTGGGGTGTGGAGTGGGACTGCTGTGTCTTGGGGACATCGGGCGGGGATGGATACCACGGGGGTGACAGAGGGTTGTGTGGACCTCATGACCAGCTGGAGCCTGTCAGGAGGAGGACTGTTCAGGAAGGGAGTAATAAGGAGATTTTATCACTGTGATGTGGTGAATTGCATGCTGAATTTTGGAGGGTGAGGAGATGAAAGTGATGAAATGACACTGGGTTTTCTGTGTGTGATTGCAGGAGCCAGGCAGGACAACTGGGCAGGTTTATGTAGCCCCACTGCTCACAGAGCAGACTGTACCCCTCAGGGGTGCTGTGCCAGTACTTTCATGCTAGCATGCAGGCACGGAGCAGCCTGAGGGCCAGTACAGCTGCACAGAGCCCTCACAGGGATCTAGATGACCACAGGATGCCTACATCAAGAGGCAGCCCCAGCCTCCCACCTCTTTTCCTAAGTGCTTTTATTTTTTAGAAGAGCTGAGGGGGGAAAAGGCCTTTGTCCCCCCTCTCCAAGCACTGAGTGCCCTGGTTAACCTTGAGCAGCTGGATTCTCCCTGGAGCCACTCTCAGCAGGATTTAGGAGATGTATCTAGACAGCTGCCATCAACTCACACTCATGGGAGAGACCAAGCTGTTGGGGCAGCTGGAAGCAACGCTCCTCTGTGGCTCCCCCGCTTCCCCCTGGGGTCTGAGGAGGTCCTCTGCAGAGATGACAACTGAGCATTGAACAGAACAATGGATTTTGCTCCAAAATGCTGAAAGCCCAAAGGATATAACTGTGGCCTTGGCAGTTGACATTGGTGCTCAGTGTCTGGTATGATTTTGGTCTCACAGTGACTGTAAAAATTTTCATTCTGATGAGTTATGACATGTCTAAAACCTTTCTGTGTAAAGAACAGCGCTGGTTCCCTTCAAATCCAAAGAAATACTTCAGTGCTCAGTAAGACAGCCCATGGTATCAGTCACTGCCCACCCCAGAAGGTCTGTACATACAGCCAGGCCAGCACACAGTAGTGAAGCTGTTGTTTCAGTTACTCATCTAAATGGGACAGTTGTCTGATCCCCAGTGGGGAACCATCACGTACCCAAGTAGAGCTAAAAGAAAGCTTTGTAAAAACACATTATTAGCCCCAAAGTGGATGGAAATCTGTTATAATGTTTTGCTGCCCAGCTTCTAGTTTTGGCTGCTAGTTTTCCTGTTGAGTTGCTGAATTTGGATCCTGATGGCAGCACAGAGGCCACAGTGCAGAAGTGGTTTGGTGGTGAGGGCTGTGTTTGGGTTGATCTCTCTGTTGAAGTAGACATATCTGACTTGCTCTGAACAACTTGGTGTCTGTTGGCAGTGTCTTCTAGTCCAATTAGTGTGTAAAAGCATCTGCATGGTTGTAACGTCTTACTCATCCCACTAACTCGTGTGTGAGCCAGGCGACTTGTCATCTTACCCGTTTCACCAGCAGTAGTCCCTGTTGCTTGATGTCTGCCATGTGTGTTGGTGGGGAGGAGGGGATCTAGGAAGGCTTCCCCACTCCACACAGGTATCCTGGGGGTCATGGGGGCTGCACTGCAGGGCCAAGTCACCCCAAGTAGTGATGGATAGTCCACATGCCATTCCTTCCCTCCCTGTGTTTCCTCTGGTGTCCTGTTTGGTTCCTGTCCTGTTTGGTGAGTGATGAGAAGCTAAGGGAAGCAGGTACCTTGTGCTCAGAGGGGCTGGAGGAAGAGTCCCTTTGCCATGGTCTCTTGAGTGGCCAGCTCAGAGTGTTTGACACAGACCAGACTGTCAGGTGTAGCTGGTCCCCAGGCCTTACCCCAGGACTTCCCTCGGGAGCCGTGTACTCAGCAGCCCCACTGTCCTCCGCCTGCGAGTGCTGGGCAGGGATGCCCACGGTTCTGCAGGCAGCATGAAGGGAGAGCAGGTCTGTGGGGGCACTCAGCCTCGCCAAGCAGCACTATCCAAGAAGGAAGAAGCTGCTTCAACCTTCCCCTTTGCCCTGGAGAGCAGTAGGGGCTGCATGGCTGCTGACAGCATGAGTGCAGCTGTGAGCATGGTGTGTGCAGGCTGCTGGGTGCCGCAGGGCCTGGGCACCCCGCTGACACCCGTGTGGAAGAAAGGAGAGAGGGGAGTGGTTATTGCTGCTTATCATGAGGAGAAGGTGCACTGCCAGCATGGGCAGTGGCTTCAGTGGTGTTACAGCACAGGAGCCTTAGTCAGGGGGAAGTGAAAACCGTGGGAAGGGACCTCCAGCACTGTACCACCAGCCCAGGGAGTTCAGAAGAAACAGCCACATTCAGCAAACAGGACCGTCCCCAGCACTGAGTAGGTGCAGGCTGGGAACTTCATCTCCAGCTTCCGAATGCCCAGGAGGAAATATGCTGTCTTCCCAATTTTACTGATTTTTTTTTTTCCTCCCAGTTTTCTTTCAGTCCTGCTGGGCCCACCTGTTGCTTTGTGTTACAGTTCTCAGAGGTTGTGTTTGGCCTTTCTTTCAGGAATTTTCGGAAGCACCTTCGCATGGTGGGGAGCCGAAGGGTTAAAGCACAAAGTAAGTGAGCACCTGTAAGATGTGGCTGTGAGGAGCTGGGGTTTGTACTGGTGGGACATGGGGAAGCCATGTTGCATGCAGATGTGGGCAGGAAGGACCTAGCACTGGGCCGGAGAGAGGATTTGACCTGCTGATGCCATTTTACCCTGCAAAAGGAAGGCCGGGCTGTTGCAGGTCTCCTGGACACACAGAGGTCTGCAAGCAGCCTTTAAGCTATTTCTGAGGACCCTCTGCTTTGGCCATGGGAGATCTCTGTGGCCTGAGTGGAAGGAGAGCTGCAGTGTCCTTGTCCCATGTGCCTGTGGCTTTTGGGGATCACCACCACAGACACTTGTGAGGAGACCCAACGCTGAGAGTTCAGAGCTGGCGAGAGCTGAAGCCATGGATCAGCTGGGGCTGCCTGGAGACAGGCCATGCTTCATGTGCCACAGACTGGCAGCTTTCTCTTTCCTCCTCCCTGTCCCACCTCCATCTCTGCAGCAGGACCTGGTGGAAAGTTGTCTCATGGGAGCTGAGAGGACAGTGGAAAGGAGAAAGAAGAGGAACAGGGAGGAGACTGGAACAAGAGGGAAATAAGGGAGTGGAAGAAATCACCTCTTAGGCCTGGGAAACAGCGGTTCCCTTTACCTGAGGAAGACAGCAGTCCTCCATAACTTGGTTAGGGCAGCTCCCTTATTGCTGTGAAATGGGCTGAGAATGGTGTAAGCGGCTCCTGAGAGCTGAGGATTGCTCCAGAAGAGGAAACAGCTTGTTCTTCCCACCCCCTGGCCAGGCATCATGTACAGACTGCCCACAGCAAAGCATTGCTGAGCTGAATTTGCATTCTTTCCTCTCCTTTCTCATATGCTGTGGGAGGTGAACAGCAAACAGCATTGCCCTTTAAAGTGTCTCTACTGGCATCTGAGTTAGCACTCCTGAAATGAATAGGGCTCACCTCCTCCTAGAGCTGTCTGGAAGTTCAGGCATGCCTCTGCCTTGGTAACTCTCGGGCCATGTTTTCAAAGCTCTCTTTGTGTGCACAATAGCTAAATGCTTGGTTTCAAATCAGACTTGAGGATGGAGATCACCTGAAGAACTTCCTGTGTGATTTGTCTTCCTGGACACCCACACTTGGACGTGCTGTGGCAGAGGACAGGTCGCATCTCAGCTCTTGTGATGCAGACTGCACTGAATTCCCATGCTGTGGACATGAGATGCTGTTACTAGATACACTGCAGCAACCTTCCTCCTTCTGCTTCCAGAAATAGACATTAGTGGCTAGAAGTGGCTGTTAATCTGGGCACAGTGGCTCTCACGTGGGCTTGCCAAGTCAGACGCTGTGGTTGGCAGTTCCCAGGAATTTGCCTGCGGTGCAGCCAGCTGGGCCAAGCTCCCTGGATTCTGTTTGGGAAATGTGGGTACAAACAATATAATGCCCGTTGGAATGAAAACAAACACTCAAAGAAGAAGACAAAAAGGCAGGAGAGAGCACTCACAAGAGTGCAGCAACAACTGAAGGATATCATCTTTTGTATTAAAATTTTAAAAGCATGAGCTTTCCAGAGGCCCCCAGTTTGTTTGGTGCAGCTCTGATTGGGATGTCACAACGTGAAGGGAGAACTGGCTGGAGAACCACTGCTGCCATTATGGTCCTGTGTGTGTCACTAGCTGTAGGGTACATCCTCCTGCGAGGCCGTTGAGTCAGAGTGTTTATGCTGGGACACTGGAGTAGCCTTGATTTGGATTGAGGTTTGAGCAGTGTGCATTTGAGGAGAGACTGTCAAGTGTCCTCCTTTTTCTGTGTTACACACCCTGTAATGGTCCTGCTCAGAAAGTGGGTGCTTTGTCTTCTGCTCTCCAGAAGCTCTCCCTTGTTTGCTGTGTGGAAAGGACTCGTGTTTGGCAAGTGGAAGAACAAGTCCAGGGGAGTCATGATGTGTGGCTTTGGTGGAAATCTACTGGATGTTTGTTTTGCTGGCAGCAACAGAGGTGGCTTTGGAGTCTGTTAATGTCGTGCTCTGGTTTTATCCTAGCATTTGCCGAACGGCGTGAGAGGAGCTTCAGCAGGTCCTGGAGTGACCCGACTCCCATCAAAGCTGATTCCTTCCATGACTCTCGAGAAAGTGAGTTCTGAGTCCTTTGAGCTTCCTCCTGTGGCCAAACCCTCCAGCTGAGGTGTTGACTGGAGTCCCACTGGAGTAACCCCTCTGTGCCCTTTTGTCCCATCTGTGATCCTTTTAGTTTCATGAGATCTGAGCAAACAACACACCAGGTATATACACCTGTTCATCTGTGTGTACCTACATTTATTTTTAGTGTGGTGCACATCTAACCACCTGCTATTGTGCAGTTACCAAAGGATACCCAGTGGTTCAGCTCTCTTAGCCTGGTTGCTCAGCTCTCTGTTCCCATCATCCTTTATTCACCTGGGACCAGAACAACGTACCTGGAAGCACACCAGCCCAAAGCTACATTCACCATAGTGATGCTAAGCTGCCTGGCTCCCGGTGCAAGAGCCCCTTTGGAGCTCTTTCCTAGGCTAGAACAGCTGAAGAGCATGGCTGTAGTGCTCTGTGAGACATAGCTTTGATTTCCTGGTGGTGCTGGCTCCACAGATGATAGCTTGGGGCAATCCAGTCTTCTTTGGGCTGCCAGGAATCCTCCGGGAATCCCCAGTAATGCTGCAATGTTCTGCTTGAGGGGACCAAGATGCTGTTGTGTTAATTTACAGGAGGAAATGCCAGCATCTTCCCACTGTCTTTTTATAAAGGGAACGGCTGTTTTACCCAGATTTTACTGAAATCCTGTAGGCAAGGACTCGGTGGATGTGAGTTTACCCACGTTGAAATGGGTTGTACTGTAAATGAATGTCACTATGCAATGAACTGACCTGCCAGGTAAGCATGAGATCCAGCCCTCCTAGCTGTAGAAGACACTGTACCGGGTTGTAGGGGGAGATTTATGAAAGGCCACATTCAGAACATGACCAGATTGTTCCTTTGCAGTCTGATTCCTCCCCTCCTCCTCAACTAACTCAGAGGCAAATGGAAAAGACGTGGTTCAGACAGACTCCGGGCACTGCCCAGTGACACACGGACATCCCAAAAGGCACAAATAGAGGCACCTCGGTTCTCTTTCCTCAGTCCCTGGCTTCAGGGAACCATCTCTATTTTTAACCTTTAACGGTCAATTATATTCCTTCCAGATGTTTTTTTCCCCAGGAGGCATTGAAGGCCAACAGGTAAGGTCAATTTGGAGACCAAATTCGAGTATACTGTTGCAATACTACTGTGTTTGCTACGGCTGTCCTCAAGCTCTGGGACTTCTCTGCCAGGATCAGTTTGACCAACAAGGTGGAGTTTCTTTATAACCACTCAGAAGACATAGTCAGAGCAGTAATTATTACAAGGAGACCAGCTCTGAAGTCGTGGACCCTTGCTCCTCAGCTTGGCGGTGTTGAAGTGTAGAGTCTGTCTGTGTTCTGTCTCCTCCTCCATTTCTGAAGTGACAGAGTGACTCCTGTGAGTCAGTGTTTGAAAGCTAAACTTGGTGTTGGAGAGAGTGATGAAATGTGATGTGATCTGTGGTATTGGGCTCTGTGTGTGCACATTCATTAAGTCTGTGTCTGTTTAGAGGCGTCAGCCCCGAAGTATGGTGTCTGTCTCTCTGTGGAGGAAAGGAGGGGCCAAGTCTCATGGCTTGTGGTACCTCTTGCGAGGTAGCTCTAGGCAGGAGCGAGAGGGGAAGGCAGCTGTTCTGTCCTTGTAATGCACACTGTGTTCTGGCAGGCCATGACCTTCAGGATTCCTGCGGCACTTTGGATGGCGACTTTGACTTGAACTGGGAAGCAGAAAAGGAACTTGAAGCCATGGCATGTGATGGAGAAGACTTTATTCCACCAAAAATAATGGTGAGAGTTTCCAGCTCAGCTGCCTGTACCTACTCAGGGTCTGTCTGTCCTTTCACAGGTGTTGAGTTAAATTTGCTCTTCATAGGAAGAGGCAAGTCTTTAGTGCAGGCAGGTCTTCACAGGGGTGTGATGGTCACTCAGAGGTCAGCCAGAGCATGGCATCTGCTATTGTTGGGGATGATGTGTTGAAAGGAACTAGGAAGTAGAAGAACCTGTAGTCCAACCCTAAATCAGAGCAGGACTATCACCAACACTGAACCAAGTAAGCCTGGGTCTTGATAACCCATCAAGGTCTCCAGTCCCAGCAGTCCCTCCTTCCTGTGGTTACCTGCCCAATTTAGCAACCTGATCTAGTTGGGGGTGTCCCTGCTGCTTGCAGGGGGGTTGGACTGGATGACCTCTGGGAGTCACTTCTAACCCTGATCATTCTATGATTCTATGATTTGCTTTGGAGCCGCATGTCATCCCTTGAGATTCATTCTGCTCTTGTGTCATTCTTTGATGCTGGGCTGCCCCCTGTGCTCCTCCTGCTCTGCTCTGTGAGGTTGTGCAGACAGGACCAGGTTCTCACACATCTCTTTTTTGACCACAGGCAGAAGTACTCGGGCAAAGTTGGGGCCAGATGGTTCTGATGGGCCTCCAGATGGTTCTCAGGGCAGTGCCACCAGTCTGGCACAGCAGGACTGTATTTGAATAGGTCCTGCTAAGGCTCAGGAAGAGACAGTCTGCTTGTATGTGTGCCCATGCTGTTAGTGCAGTCTCAGCACTGAAGCGCTCTCAGGGCAGTGACCAGGGGAACCCCAGGCACTAGGAACTCAACCCTGGGGGTTTCCAGGTGGTGTATGGGAGGAGCAGCCATCCCTGGACTCTGTACCGCTGTGCCTCTGCAGAAACTTTACATTAACTCCCACCTGGCCAAAGGAGTGATGGGGAGGGAGGGTGGGAAGATTTTGAAGGCAGCCCAAGCTGGGACCCAGGCTGAAATCACAGCACAGCCAGATTGCCCAGGTTCCCACAGCCCTTTGGCTCATGCTGATGGCAAACCCATCCTCTGATGGAGCCAGCCAAACCTGTGCCTGCCTGACATCCTGTGGCTGTGTGCCCACCTGTGCTGGATGCCCCTGCATCCCTTGCTGGTTCCTGCCCCACTTCTCCCCAGCTCAGTCCTGCCTTTGAGGCAGAGCTGTGTGCTCCCCTGCGGGGTGAAGGAGCCCGTGACACACGGGGGTGCGTGGCAGGCCTGGGGGTGCTCCACAGGGAGCCAAAGGCTTGGAGGACCTGCCACAGGGGTAGAGATAGGCTGGATTAGTTGGGGTAACAGCTGAGAGCAACTGAGCAGAGAACTGTTAAGATGACCTCTGTGCTTCTGTCCAGACTCCTTTGGCTTCTCCTCATGCTGTTGCATCTCCTTCCCCTTCCAGCTCATTTCTTCCAAGGTGCCCAAAGCAGAGTATGTCCCGACAATTATCCGCAGGGACGATTCCTCTATCATCCCCATTCTCTACGTAAGTATGTCCCTTCTGCTGTGTCTGATGTGTGGGTGCAGGTGCACACGAAGGTTTATTTCCCTTTTTTATGTCCCTACCCCTAGTTCCTGTTATGGTGATGCTGAAACACTGATGTGAAGCAGCAGAGCTGTTAGGAAGGGGCTGGGGAGTGTGCTGAAGATTTGGGGTCTGTCTCTAGTTTTGTGACAGCTCAGGTCTAGGTGGAAGAGGAAGGTGGAATGAAAATTGCATGTGTGGGCTGTCAGACTATGTGGGCACAGCCAGGCAGTGTGGGAAGGTTATCTAGGGAAGGCAGGGCAGGCAGAGCTGCATGTTGCCAGGCTTAGGTCTTCTTATGCTTTTCCTTAGGCAGGGTGAGCAGGGCCTCAGAGCTCTGCAGTGAACTGTGAACCCCATCAGCGTGCTGTGGTGTGTCCCTGTCAGCCATTCATTCAACCTGGATTTTTCACTCTGTGTCCTGCCTGAGCAGGTGTCTGAAATACCAGCAAGGAGTCATGGGTCACTTTTTCCTGGTCACTTTATAGTCTTGTAATTTGAAAGGGAAGGGTGTGACTGACAGCCTGGAGAACTCTGTGTGCAGCAGGCAGTGCTGCGGGGGGGCTGAGCTGTACCACCTCTCTCTCTCCCTGGGAGTTGTAGGGTTGTCCTGATGACCCTGCCAGGCCAGAGGCAGATGTGTTGGGAGTGTGACTGTTTGTCAGCCAGCTTGGACATGTGTCAAGCTGGAGGCTGGCTACAAAACACGGGCCAAGAGGCAAATACACCGTCCTGATGCTGACTACATCTGACGGTACATGCTTTACACTTGCTGTCAGGATCCATCATCAAGCCTTTGGATGGACTTGGTCTTCACAGACCATTCAATCTTCAGCTTCTGTGCTGAGACGTGTTTCGGAGTGGCAGTTACTGTGGTGTGACTGGGAGCCATCAGTTGGTAGAGTCATACTCTTAGAGCGTGTTTGCCTGCAGATGGCATTATGTGCAATATTACTACTACAGTCATGTCACATGAGCTGCTGTAATCACAGTGAACCTTGACATGTCTTCTCTCTTGGTTTCCAGGACCATGAACATGCCACCTTTGATGACATTCTAGGTTCGTGAGCGTTATTTCCTTAACTCCTGCCCACTGCAAATGTAACTGACCAGTATGTTAAAGTCACTTCACTGCCCCTTCACAAGCTGCCACTTGTGAAGATGTTTTTGTCACCCCACTGACATCTGACAGTCAGTCAGCTGCTGCTGGATGTGCCACAGTAATAAAGCTTTGCTTCTGTAGCACACTTTCTCTGCCCAGCTCCTGGGTTATGAAAAGGGAGCTGAGGCATGGGGCAGCAAAGCTTCACTGTACCCTTGTGGACGAGTGGGAACAGTAACGGAGGGTCAGGACAGGCAGCAAGGGCTGGAGCTGCACCGTGCCCTGGGACGTGCTGCGGGGTCCTGCTTCCCACAGCATGAAAGCAAAGGGTTTGCTTGGACATCCCTGGGAATGTAGGTGCTGAGCACCTCTCAGAGCTCAGCCTCCTGCCTTTGGGACTCAAGGGAGAAGAAATAAGGTTAATTTTTAGCTTTCTCAATGGTTCATCTTTGCCCACGTGGTGTTTTGCAGAGGAAATAGAGAAGAAGCTTAACATTTATCGGAAAGGCTGCAAAATCTGGAAGATGCTGATATTTTGCCAGGTATGTGAAAGTTGTTCAGTGCTTGGGTGGTTTGTTACACACTGTCATTTTCTAGTGGGAAAATTACATAGAGGAACCAGATAGTCCAGAAGTCGGGTTCTGTTAAAGTGCCTGCCTGGGTACAGCGTTCACTTCTCATTTCCCCAGACCATGAACAGTCTCGAGCTGCTGTCACAGCAGGAAATAAAATCTGATTTAGTGTGGCCAACTCCTGAGCTGGGCTGTTTCTCTGCTGCTTTCAAGGAAATCAGGCAAACCAGTGCTAGTGCAGACCTCAGAAGGAGGGTGCTGAAGGGGAAGGAGCATTTGCAATGTGATGATTGTGGTTTTCATATAGGTTCAGTATGATGGTGTCAGCGGTGCATTGGGGTCAGGCTGGAGAATGGCACAGCTCAGAGCTGGAGGACAGGGGTCAGGGTACAGGCTTGCTGAGCTGGGGGTGGGACAGATTGAAGCTCTGCTGGATCTGGGACTTGCCAGGGATTTCCTTCTGAGTCTTGTGTCCCTCAGGGTGGTCAGCTTTGGATTTCCCCAGCAGCTGTGCAAGGAACCTTGAAATGAGAAGTTAGAAGGTAACTGTCAGGGGTTAGCCACAACCAGCAGCTGAGCACTGCACAGCCACTTGCTCTCTTCCCCCACCACAGGGGAGGTGGGGGGAAAAGGAAGGGAAGAAACAATGGGAAGAAAAAGGCACTCCTTGTGTGTTGGGGTAAGGACAGTTTACTGGGACAGCACAGAGAGAAGTAACAACAACAGGACTTTGTAGCAAAATACACAAAGCTGATGATGCACAATGCAGTTTCTCACCAAACCATACAACTCAGACTGTACAGCTCAGAGCTGTCCCAAAGCCAGACTGTCCCCAGGTCCTGCAAGTCCTGGGGCCGTGTTCTCCTCCCCTCTGTCACAGTCCTCTCCACGTGGATTTGTGATGGTCCATTTTCCTCGGATCTCAAGGTGCAAAAGATCAGGGCAACCACACCAAGGGGATGGGTTTTAATCAAACAATGTAACTTTTATTGTCTTCACATAGTAGGTAGAGGGAGAAAAGTAAAGAGAGGAGAGAGGTTAATAGCTCCCCCACGGAGTCCAGGCCGTGTCCGTTACCTTGCTCCTCCTCTGTCCCCTGGACATCCCTGCCCTCACACACATGCCCAGTGAGGAGCGGTGGTACCCTGGAGGCAGGTGGCTTTTGGGGTGGAGCAGTGTTTTGCATTAGAATGATGTTCTGATGAGCAGAGTTGGTAGCAGACAGCATTTTGTCGAATTGCTGACGTGCTGAAGGCTCCGGGTAGCAGACATGCAGCTTGTTAGTTCTGTTTAACCTTCAAGTTCCAACATTATCACAGAGCTTGGCCGTGATGTCTCCACCTCACTCCATCCTCCACGGGTGCTGTCTTCAAAGACATCAGGCTCCTCTGACGTTACCAACCCTTGAGATTCCCTTGGAACTTACTGCCAGGAAGGATGTTTAGGAACTTTCATGGCGATAAAGATGCTCTGCATATCAGTTGCTCACCCCCCTGGAATGCTTTTGCAAATGCTGAACCTTTCTTGGAATGTGAAGTTTCAGGATACCTCATTATCAGTGTCTCTGATGACAGTGTTGAGACAGCTCTGGTTTTAGGATGACTCTTATACCTCCCCAGACCTCCTTTATGCTGAGCATGATGTCATGGTATGGAATAGCCCTTTACTTAGCCTGACTGTGTCCTGGGTGCCCCCACCCTCCTCGTGAGCAGGGCAGTGTGAGAATCTGACAAGTCCTTGACTGCTTGGCAGCAGCTAAACCATCGGTGTGTTATCAGCACTGCTCTCATCTGACTCCCACACAGGCTGCACCGGCTGCTAGAAAGGAAATTAACTCCCTCCTCAGCCAGAGCCCGGACAGTAACCTAACGTGTGCTCCCTCCCCCGTGCTGAATGCTGAGAACCAGCAGGTTTGCAGCACACTGACCTGGAGACTGTGACTTAATTTTCCTGATGTTGTGTTCAATCCTTTTATATTGGCTACTGCCAAAGTCCTGTCCTTCCACACTGACATCTTTCCACTTACCCCTGCTGTGCTCAGCTTCTCCTGCCTATGATGGCAAGTCCCACAGCATCCCCAAGTTTAAGGGACTTTCTTGTCTTCCCCATTGCTCTCCAGCCACCCACAATGACAATATTTGTCTATTACTGTGCCTTTCTAGAGTGAGGTGGGCATATAACAGTAAAAAACCAGAGAATCCAGCCCCCATATGTGCACATTTCCTGAGCAGGTGCCTGCGGTGTCACCCATGGAGGTGGCCCAAGTCCAGTGTGTCTGCTCTGCTCCCTCGTGGCGCTTCTGGGAATGAGCGTGCAGGACCAGAAACACACACACAGCTTGTTTCCCTGGGGCCTGTGCAAAGCTGCATCTGTCTGTCTGTGTCTCTTGCAGGGAGGTCCTGGTCACTTATACTTGTTAAAGAACAAAGTCGCCACTTTCGCCAAAGTGGAGAAGGAGGAAGATATGATCCTGTGAGTGGCTGCGCTCCCGTCTGGGCTCCTGTTGTGTTTGTCTGCTGGGTTTGCTCCATGTTTATAGCTCATGGCCTAACAGGAGTGGTGAAGGGAGCTGGGGTGGTTTGGTCAAGGGAAGAGGAAGCTGAGGGTGACCTTACAGCAGCTAGAGCTCCTTCAGGGGCAGTGATGAAGATGATGGAGCTGAGCTCATCTCTAGGGTGCAGCCCTGGGCTAGGTCATCAGGTTTTTCTTTTATTGCTGTTTAGTGTCTCTAGTCCAGAGAGACTATCAAAAGATGGGGAAAAACCCTGTCATTTCCTCTAACAAAGGCTTTGCTAACCAGAACATGCACTTTGTGCCTCTGCTGCTGAAGTGGCTGATGCAGCATTCCTGAGCAGGAGGCTGGTGGCAGAAATCCAACCGCTCCCCCCCAGCTGTCTCTGGTAACTGCCCTCCTGATTGCAGGGGGGAATTTGTCTCTGCAAAGTCTGCACAAAGTCCAGCACGTTGCTGAGGAGGATTTTCATGAACATGCCATCCTCTCTGCAGGGATTGCTGAGGCAATTTTGCTTCTCCTTGCAGGGAGTTTAAACTTTGCCTGTTTTGCTGCCTGCTCGTTTGTGCTGGCTCAAAGTGACTTGGCTAACAGTGCTGCATTGTGGGGGAGAGGATGTACATCAACCTGTTCCTACACAAGTTTTGTTGGCATGAGAACTGAGTATTAAAATCAACATCTGTTCAGCACTCTCATGTTCTGGCACAAACACTGTCAATAAAATCCTTCAGCATGTGTGCACATACACGCGTCTGGACGCGTTCCTGGCATAGCTGCTCTGACGCTGGTAATTCAGGGACCTTCAGAAAGCTGTGACCACACAGATGAGAACTTGGGTGCTTGGAAGTGAATGTCTCCATCCAAGCTGTGTGTCCCTGTCAGGCAGTCCAGAGAAGAGCTGAGGCTGCAATTTAATCCCAGACCTCACAGAGGAACTGCCAGGCTTGAGAGCCCACAAGAGGTCTGCTCTGACCCACTGTGCAGGGGAAGCGGTTGTATTTCATGTCCCTTAGGCACAGGGGCCTGCTCAGTAGGCACAACATGCAAGGTGGGTCTGGCTGGTGAGCAGTCCTGAACACTGGCTAAGATGGGCAGCCAGGTTTGGTGGTGTCTCAAGCTGTTCCTGCTCATTTCATGCCCTGGAAATGAACTGGTGTGCTGATAATACATTTAAAAAAGACAATTGTTGATAGAAATGGGAGAGAAACTTGGAGGAAATTACTACAAAAAGATGATGCTTAGTAAAACTGTAAAGCTAAAAGCACTCCTGGTGAACTTTGCTTCCTCCTCTTTGCTTTGGAGCTCTCTTGGAGCTCGAGGAGCTCCTCCTCTAGCATGTGGCTGGACCTGCTCCTCAGGACTTTGCTCTGCCCTGTCTCTGAACCAACGTCCCTTCTGACCAGCTCCCTCAGGCTCCAAGCCTGAGGCCCCCTCTGAGCAGTGTGTGTGCACACACATCATTGCTATTGCTTGCAGTCACATTGTATGTGGAGAAAGACTCTTTTTTATCTATATATTTATTACTTATTCTGATTTTTCCTGTTTCTTCCAGCTTCTGGAAGAGGTTGAGCCGGCTGATGAGTAAAGTCAATCCCGAACCAAATATCATTCACATCATGGGCTGCTATGTTCTTGGAAACCCCAATGGGGAGAAGGTGAGACCGTCCAGTGTTGACACTCTGGGAATGTCTGCTGAGCAGCACCGAGCCCAGGGAGTGAGCAGTCACACTGTGAACTCTAGACTGTCCCCTTCTGCTGTGTGGAAACGTGCTGCCACCCTGTCCCATGAACAACTGGACTGGGCAAACCACCCTGTGCCTTTCCTAGAGGGCAGGGGAGAGATGATGAGTGATGGGTACAGGTACTTAGGGGAAACAGTTATTCAGATCACTTCATTTACTGCTGAGCTAGGTTGTAAAGGACATGTAGTGGAAGGTGGGGAACCAGGATGGGCAATTCTGGATGCCCTGGAGTTCATCTTTGCTTTCAGCTGCTAACTCTCCATATATTTCCCTTCCAGCTATTTCAGAATCTGAAAAACCTAATGAATCCTTATAGGGTTGCCTTTGAGTCTCCACTTGAACTATCAGCTCAAGGTAAGTTATTTTCTGTACAAAGACACAGGTTGTCCAGATCAGTCTGTCTCCTTCAGCAGGGATCTTTATGAAGAAGCAGATTTGAGCCCTGCCATGCTCATTGTTTTGCTCGTAATCCCTGTGTGTATTTTGCTTGCTGAGCCTGGGTTTCCCCTTGCAGTTCCTCCATGTTCACATCTCAGCTAGGCTGTCTGCTGTGCCTGAGGCTGCAGAGCCCTCTCCCAGGCTGCTGGCAGTGCAAAGTCCCCTAAATAATTGGCTGCTTTCGAGGTGGAGTTTATGAGATTCATCGTATTACTGGAGCGTATGAAGTCCGGGGAGCAGACCCTTTCCCGTAACCAGGCGTGCAGGGATCTCGTACTGGTGCCAAAGGAGTTGTCCCATTGACAACTGGGATATAGCCTAGTACAGCTGTTCCACATCTCAGTCAGCTTTGCTTTTTTCTGCTTGTAGCTCGAGATATTTCAAGGCACTACAGATGTTTTCCTGTTCTGTGGTCGGGGAAGTAGTAATTATGGGCACAGTTTCATAAGTGACATACAGTTGACTTGTTCTGAAGTTGCCCTTGTTATTTTGTCTTTGCTGTAAGTCCTCAGTACTTTGTTCCCTGGGAAGATAAAAGGTGCAGTGTTAGGCTGTAAGCACTGTGGTTACCTATCACAGAATCTCAGACTGCATGAGGTGGGAAGGGACCTTCAGAGACCATCTAGTCCCACCCCCAGCAGTGAGAAGAGATACCTTGAACTAGACCAGGTTGCTCAGAGCTTCATCCACCCTGACCTTGAATGTCTCCAGGGATGGGGCTTCCACCACCTCTCTGGGCAACCTGTACAAGGGTCTCACCACTCAGAGGGAAGAACTTCCTCCTAACATCTCATCTACCCCAGCCCTGCTCTAGTATAAACCATCACCCCTCGTCCTATCACTCCTTACAAACAGTCCTGCACAGCTTTCCTGTAGATCCCTTCAGGGACTGGAAGGGTCCTGGAGGTCTCCCCACAGTCTTCTCTTCTCCAGGCTGAACCAGCCCAACTCTCTTAACCTGGCTTTGTAGGAGAGGTGCTCCAGACCATGGATCATCCTTGTGGACTCCTCTGGACCCGCTCCAAGGGGTTCATGGTCTTTTTGTGCTGAGGGCTCCAGAGCTGGATGCAGCACT
The DNA here is from genome assembly GCA_013399135.1 of Heliornis fulica. Taxonomy (NCBI): domain Eukaryota; kingdom Metazoa; phylum Chordata; class Aves; order Gruiformes; family Heliornithidae; genus Heliornis; species Heliornis fulica. The sequence goes on along the minus strand of VXBZ01012466.1, from coordinate 11,059 downwards.
GCAGGGGGGTCTCACCAGAGCAGAGCAGAGGGGACAATCCCCTCTCTCTAGCTGCTGGCCACATGTTAGGTGATGCAGCCCAGGATGTCACTGGCCTTCTAGCCTGCAAATGCCTGTTGTACCCCCAAGTCTTCTTCTTCCCCTGCTGCTCACAGCTGGTGTCAGCACTGAAGGGTTACTCTTTACTCCCTGTCATAGCACTGCATGGGAGTTGAGCACATCCTCAGGGTTCTCTGTGCGTGCTGCTGGGGGCTGGGCCCAGCTCTATACAGCTCACAGATCCCACAGCGAACGTGCTCATACACACGGGCCAAGAAGCACCTTGCAGGGAAATTCCTCACAGGGTTTACTTGCACACAGCTCAGCAGGGCAGGCAGCAGGGTCTGCACACGTGGGTGTAAGGAGCCGGTCAGGCAGGAGGCTGGGCTGAGGAGTACGTCTGAATTGATCCCCTTGACCAATCTGGGACACGCTAATAGTGTAACCTCTAATCCTTTGCAAAGTCATCTGAAACTAATCTTAAGCAGACCTGGAAAATGAAAATCCCCCCCTTGAGCCCTGTCTTGGAGTCCAGGGTTGTTTGTCCCCTCCCAGGCATGACCTTGGGTCTGTGAGTGCCTTGGGAGATCCCCAGCTCAGTCAGAGGGGCCAGTGCTGCAGGATTTGCGGCAGCGCACCCTGGTGAGCTCCTGGCTGCGAGCAGAGACGGCTCTGCAGGACACAGCAACCCCGCTAACGTTAATTGAAACAAATCATTTGAGCTTTCAGTGTTAATTGTTTTTAATGTTTCCCACAAATCATTACAATGAGTTTACTCCTGATCTGTAATTTCCTGACGTGCCTGTGCCAGGCTGCCAGCGCAGGCTGTTGGAGCCGTTGTCTGTTACTCCCCAGCCCCTGGCTCCCCTCCTGCAGCCAGCGCAGGGAGGGCAAAGTCTGGGGTCAGACTCGTGTTCAGTTCCTGCCCCCACAGACAAACCCAGCCAGGGGATTATTAAGGAGCATTTCACAGTTTGAGGAGATCTAAACCAGATGTTTGCTTCTCAGGGGCACCCTCTCGTGCCCTGGCTGAATGGTGGTGTGCTCCAAGTGGTGCATGGGGGCAGGTTCTCCTGAGCAGGTGGGTTGGGGTCCTTTCGCTGCGGCAGCCTCTCCGCTCTCTCCCTCAGGCTGCAGCGTGTGACCCCTCTGCTCCGTTCTGCTTCTCCTAGGTAAGCAGATGATCGAGACTTACTTTGACTTCCGCCTTTACCGCCTCTGGAAGACCCGCCAGCACTCTAAACTATTGGATTACGATGACATTTTATGAGCTGGGGAAGACTTTGCAAGAGGAAGTTGATCACCGGTGTCCAAGAAGTCGTGCTTATTGCAGAGAGACTTTTTTATTGGCACAGGGAGCCCTTCAAAGCCCTATGGGAGCCAGCAGTGCTGAGGGGAGGGAAGAGGAGCCCTCGGAAGTGTGTCGGGAGGAAAGTCTCCTGGGTCAAGAGAGACTGGAGGGAAAGGGTTTGACACCTCGCTCGTCTCAGGTCAGAGCCGTGGTGTCTCAGGAGGAGCTGTGTGAAGCGAGGACAGGATGAGGTTCCTTGCAGAACTGAGCTGTTTTGGGTCAGAATGGGCCAGATTTGATTCCGGGTCCTTTTAAAGACTTTTGAAGCTCAGGTTTTCTTACAAAAATAAACCCAATTGCCCATGCACTACAATGAAGAAGTGACCAGAACACAGAGGAAGGAGGAGGGGGTTGTACTGATGGGACCTTCTGTGCTGGGGATCTTGGAGAGCAAGGGCTGCTACACCTACTCCTGCAAGCTTACATCAAGACGATCCAGTTTCAGTGTGAATATATACTGGAATATAGAATTGAAATCTAACTTCTTTCCTTTTTGGTTGTTTTGTTTAATAGAAAATAAGTGCAATTTTTATAGAGAGAGGGATAAAATCCCTCCCAGTATTTAATTAGTTAAAAATAACACACCAGTAACCAATAGATGAGGTATTTTTGGTCTGCTTGAAAATATATTCAAAATGGTAATATATCTTCTGTAGACATATTTAATCACCAGCAAACATGGTTTTAAGTAACTTAGCAGACCCTGCATGTCTGCTGCATTGATTAATCCGGTTTGGTTCGTTACTTTCAGAGTAGCTGTGTTGCACTAATTGTATGTGCTCTCACGAATGTATATTTCTCCTCCAATTAGACACAACTTTGTTACTTTCTATTTTGCTGCTTGCAAAACTATAGTTTTGCTGAAATACTTTAGGTTAGAAATGCCGTGCCTGGCTGAGAAACCTCTGTCAGGTTCACTATGGTATAAAAATGAATTAGAAATTAATAGCCATGGTAATTACTTGTTGATGCCAGTGTATTGCTACGTGTTGAGAGACAAGTTCTCTTTTAGTCTGCCGTGTGGAGCAGCGCGGTTACGCAGCCATCAGAAACCTCCAAGGAGACTGTTCCCTGCGGCCTTGGAAGGAATTCCTGGAGGAATGCAGCGTGGCTCTGTGAGTTTGGATCTTCCCAGCGTTCATCACTCGCTCGTACATCACTCTGTGTGTAAGCCAGGTCTTCTCCAGTGCTGAAGACCTGTTTGTTGGTCTGGGCTGCTCACCTCCCTTCCTGCGAAGGACAGAGTAAAGCCAGAGTCTTGTCAGAGCAGCCATGCTTTGAGATCCCAGATTTGTACTTGATATTTCAGGATATATTTTGGAATATATTAACTTTTTGTTTGTTTGGGCTGGGGGGGGTTGATTTTTGATTTGGGAAGGGTTTGGATTTTTCATCTCCTACTCTCCTGTTCAGAGGATAAATACTGCTTACAGGCTGTGTAGGTCACTCTGGCAGTGCTGGGAGGTGAAACAAGTTATTTCTTTTATAAACAAGATATACTGGAGAGTAACCAGGAAGGATTACCTCAGTTTCCTGATTTCCTGGTATCTAAAATTAGTTAATTGTGAAAGGAAAATACATGTACAAATCTTCTTTTAAAGACTTACAAAACAAACTAGCTGTTCTGATCTGTAGAGTACTCCCTGCCCCGTGATGTCGCTGTGGTTGTCACTTTGGGGAGCGGGCCTCTGGCTAGAGCTCCTGAACCCTGTACATTTATAGCAGTTTTATTGCAAACCTTTTGAAGAAATAGTGTACATAAAGGAGAGGGATAGGTGGGGAGAGATGATTTCGAGTCATTTGGAAGCAGCGCAGTGCCCATGTCGGTGTGGGCTGCTGCCTCCCCGCCTGGGTCAGAGCTGTTGGGAAGCCATGTTGCTGCGCTGGCCTGGCCTCGGAGGTTTGGTACCTCATCTCATCCCTGGCTCGGCTCTTGTCCTCTTCACTGGGTCATTTTCTGGACTGGTAGTGAAGGGGATAATAGACACTGTCTTGTAGCTGTTTGAGAAAATGCCAGATGTTAAAAAAACTGAACCAGGCCAGTCCTGATCCGTTCCTCCGCACGGTAGCTTCTGCTGGCTGTGCCGTGCGGCGGGAGCTGTAGGTGTGAGGAAAGCACCTGCTCGTGGGATTTGGAGAAGGACATGGCAGTGGCAGAACTAAAATGCTGACACAAACCTCTGTCCCTTTCTGACCCTTTCCCCTCCTATGGTCACGCTCCTGACTGGAGACAAGCTGTTCTTCCCTTCTCTTTCTCTTTCTTCTCTGTTCTCTCTCTACAGTAAAATCCCACTTCAGTGATCTTGTAGCATGAATGTAGCATTGTGGAACTATTGAAAATCCTGTTTAACTCCAGAAGGGCCCATTTATGTACTCACTTCAGTGATTTCTCTGTAGAACTATTGTGTATCTCTCCTCACTGACCACTTATAGGACTAGGGGTGCAAGTAGAGAGGTAGATTGTACAGTTGCTCAACTTCACTAGGACGATGTGTATTTGAATGAACCCCACAGACTGTTTTACTGGTGCAGTTGACTGTAGTGTAGTATGATGACAAGAGATGGATGCTTATCTCTTCTCCAAAGATTTATATTCCTCATAGTTTGTGATGTTTATGACATGAGCATATTACTTCCTTTGTAGCGTTAGTTTGACTGAAGAGATGAAATACTCTAAAAGCTGTGACTGGAAAGACAATAGAGTGTTGCTGTTTAAAGTCCCTGGTGGAATAGCATCATTGAAGCTTCTTTTTAACTGGTTGAATTTTTCAGGTGGCTGCTGGGAAAGAAAGGGATCAGCAGAAGATAGGGTGGGGAAAAATAAAATCAGAATTATTCAAACTTCAGAATTAAAAACAGAGCCTGTAACTTCCTAATGTGATCAGCCTGCAAAGGACGAGCTCTGGCTGTGTGCTCACAGCCACAGTGTCCCCTCTGCAAGGGCTGAGTGCCCTTGCAGAGGGGACACTGTTCCTCACACCCCGAGCACCTCTACAGCATCTTCTGCAGGGCATGTGGCAGGCAGTGCCTCTGGGCACAGCTCTGTGCTCTGCCTGGGAGTTGTGGCTGCAGGACAATTTGTCCTCCCACCTCTACCTGCTTCCTCCAGCCTTGAGCTACCTGGGGTGTGTCTGTCTGCAGCCCTGGAAGTGGTTTTGTCACCCACAGCCTGTCACAGTGTCTGCGCCAGCTCGGTGGAGAGTCCCTCAGGAGGGTAACTGGAGCCAGCGGTGTGCAGGGACCAGTCGAGCTCTGTCCCTGTCTGCTCTGTCAGAGGATCAGCAGCCCCACCACAGGAACTGCAGCCCCTGTGGGCTCTGGATTTGCTTTTAGCAAGGACAGGANGGGAGCAAGTGGGTCAGCTGCCCAGTCTGCTGCTCCTCAGCCTGGTTCATGTGCAGGGGGCACCCTCAGACTCTTCTCTCTGGTGCCTGAAGAGAAGAGGGCTGTTGTCCTATGCAGGGCTTCCCAGGGAGGCTTTTATCTTTTCCTCTTGTTTGGCTGGGAAGGAAAAGAAAGAAGAAAATTCAAGTTACCTGAGGGATTTACAAACAGAAAATTGAGATAAAGCTTTTTGAACCTGCCCTCACACTGCAGCCACCAATTCTCTTTGCAGGTGACCTCCATGCCTGAAGTGGGAAATGGATGAGTTAGCAGATCCTTCCTGCTTTAGAAAAAAACAAACTAAAAAAAAAAACCCAAACAAACCCAAACAAAACCCCTTATAGCTCTAGCAAAACATCTGACTGCTGTGAAAGGACACCAGCCAACTCATCCTCACCCGTGTGAGGACTCTGC
>VXBZ01012465.1:120095-133435 GCA_013399135.1 Heliornis fulica | reverse complement strand
CCTCACAGCCTTCTCCAGGCTGCAGAAATGGTGAAAGAAATCTGTTGTGCCCAGAGCTGTGTTTGCCATTGCCTGGTTGAATTGGACAGGACTTAACGCTCATTCAGACACTAATTCCCACCTCGAGATGGAAATCTTTAATTTTATGGCGCATTAAATTGCATTGAGAAGACTTATTGATTTGTTTGCTGGCAGTTGTGCATTACAGCAATCCAAACGTGGTATTTCATTTTGTACTTGGGTAATTATGTAAAAAGATATTTATTTATTTTTTTTCCCAAACCCCAACAGGGCTCCAGCACCTCTGACTGTATGTCCAAAACACTTGATTCAGCCAGCGCCCACTTCGCTGCGTCGGCAGTGGTTAGTGCACCTGCTCCTGGTCGCAGTGAGGTAACGAAGGAACAAAACACCAGCCACAACAGTATCAATGGTGTTGTGCAGCCTTCAGGTGATGATTTCTTAAAACTCGTGGCCTAGTGTGAGCTGAGAACGTCAGCTGCTTTTATTTCTGCTTTCTGGAGTAGTGTTTATACACACAGAATCGAGGGGGTGAATTGTGGTGTTCAGAACTCCAGTGGTACCTTGTCAGTGTGGCAGTACAAGTACCAAGTGCTCTTTCTCTTTGGCAGAGCGTTGTTTCTGCTCTCCTTTGTAGGTTTTTATTGTTTAATAATCCCTTCTGATCAAAAAGCAGTGTGAATGTGTGATTTAAAAACCAAATTGCTTAAAGCATCAGGCACTCTGAACGAGAAGCAGAGAAGTTGCTCCACTGTTGGGTCACTCAGGCAACATGTCAGTCATCTGCTCTGAGTGATTCTCTTGGCATTGCTGTATGTTTTGGATCTCATCACACTCAGGATTCCTCCCCAGTCCAGTGCAGGTGTGGGCACTGGTACCTCCCCCAGGCCCCTCGTCACACCGCGGTCGTGCCGGGGCGGGAGCCACCTTGCCGAGACACAGACATTACTTGGCACGGGGCTGCCGCAGCAAACAAAAGGTTTTTAGAGTAATGTGTTGTTTTAACAGCTGATGATGTGATTAGTTTTATAGACCTTCTGCCAGGCTGGGTTAATGATAATATGAAATGAATAGAGGGGAGAAAAAACCCACAACTGAATAAAATCAATATCCTGGAATGACTCCAGGAAAGGTGATGTCATCCGTGTGTAATCTCTCAGGTACTCTCTGGGAGGGCAACGTTCCGAGGGGCATGTGGTCCTGTGCCACGCTGGTGTGTGGCACAGAGCTGTGGCTGATGGGAACCACCACACACACACAGCTGTTCCCCTCCAGAGCAGGAAGACTTGTCCATTAGGAAAAACTAACTGGAACCAGAGTTTGTCCAGCACTAAGAATCTGGGGGGAAGTGTGTGCAGCTTCCCTGTGATCAGAATGAGAGCAGTGAGCACCCAGAGTACCTGGATGACCTTGGAGAACCTCTGGTGTGGATGCACACCCTGACACCTCAGGTTTCTCACAGCTCAGGAGTGCAAGTGGAGCACTGCACCACAGTCTGAAAGGAGCTTTCTATGGGCCTAGCCCTAGACCCATAGAAAACCCCTGGTTTTAACAGCTGCCTTGTGGGTGACAGGTCCCCAGAACCTCTTTCTGCTGCCAGCAGAAGGTGGTCAGAGGTGAGGGTGGGATTCAGAGCTTCAGAATTTGACTTCACTCTCAGCCTCTGGTGTTGCCTAGCTAAGGTTGCCCCTTTAAGGCCCCTAATCCACGGTGTGCATTAGGGCAGTATCAAAGTTCGCTGTCATACAGCAGCTTCTTCCAATTTCTGATGTTCTTGTGAATAAAAAAAAACCCAAATTAACTATATCTAATGGTAACTAGAAATACTTCTGAACTTTTTGGGTGTCTCTAACAGGCAGGTTCTCACACAGTTGGAATGACATATATACTTAAAGATTAACCTCAACAGGAATGCTTTGGCTTGGAACCTCAATACCAGCATATCTTTAATTAACAACCTTTGCTTTGTAACAGGAACCTCTAGAACTTTGTACTCCACCAACATGGCTTTATCATCCAGCCCAGGGATCTCAACTGTACAGCTCGTAAGGACAGTTGGCCACACCACCACAAACCACTTAATTCCCGCGTTGTGCACGAGCAGCCCCCAAACGCTTCCCATGAACAATTCCTGCCTGACGAACGCGGTGCACCTCAACAACGTCAGTGTTGTTTCTCCAGTCAACGTGCACATCAACACAAGGACTTCAGCGCCGTCGCCAACAGCCTTAAAACTCGCCACGGTCGCTGCCAGTATGGACAGAGTGCCAAAGGTAACTCCTAGCAGTGCCATCAGCAGTATAGCAAGGTAAGTGTTCGGTGAGAGATCGAGCCGTTCTGCGGTACGCGTGTGCTGCGGGAGTGTCACCGTCCCCAGGCCCGGCTCTGCGCTGGGCAGACTTGTCTCCACCTCCTTCAGAGGCTTCTCAGTAGAGATTTGGCCTCATAAAAGCAGCCAGCTGTTGGCATTGTCACTGGGACTGTGACAGACAGCAAGAGCTGGTTTTTACTGGTTAGTGCCCAACTAATTGGCGATGATTTTTAGACACCGGTAGCGTAACGTTCCGTTGTGTCGAAACAGGCTCGATTTCACTGGTTTGATTTCACCCTTCTCATGCAGCACTACCAGGTAGATTCCATCAAACTGTGTGATGTTGTGTACTCTTATTGTAAGGCACAGGCCAGCACATACCTCCTCTACATATACACATGCATTATGTATTTATGTAAAACACGCCGCCTGCGTCTCGCTTCCGTAGATGGATGTTTATTCTCGTTGAGCAGCCGTGCTGTTATTTCAGGATACTGGGAAGGTGTTTCGCAGGGGTGGCAGGAACTTGGCTAAGTTCCCTGAAAGAGACAGTCTTTGGGCATTGTTTTAAGTCCCTGTGGGATTGTGTGATGGATGATTAAAGACAAGAAGCAAAACTCACATTTGTTTGTGAGTTAGAAAAGTAAGAAATGGTTCTCGGCCAGTGTGGCTTCCTGATTATTTTGTAGCACTTCTGCAGAGGCTGGAAAGAGCTTTTTGAGGTGGGAAGTGGCACCTATGATTTACCCTATGATAGATGGAGAAAATGGTAATTTTAAATTGGCAGTCATGACTTCATCAAGGTGTTTGTGCCACGAAGGCCTCTGCTCCTGCGTCCCTCGAGTCAGAGGGGGATGTGAGGCCATGTCAGCAAGCGCAGTGGGACACAACTCCTTGACCTCAACAGATTGCTCATGGGTTAGAGTAGCACACGAGATCTCACCTGTTTGTGTGGTGTGGAACTGGGTGGGGGGAAGCTGTGCTGGAGCAGTGCTTTGCTCACCAGCTGCTGAGTGATACCGAGTCGTCACGGCTCTTTCCAGAGAATTTAGAGTCCTCTGTAGTACTCCAGTCCGTACCTCGGACTGTTACCCTACAGTTAAGCCCACTCACCTCGTGGAAGGGACCTGATCCATTTACCAGCTCTGTCACAACCCAGAGCACAGGTAGGAAACCACCAAACTGTGTAAGGAGCTACTCACATTCCACCCATAACCCTTGGCCATCTCTTGTGTTGCAGAGAGAATCACGAACCGGAGCGACTGGGTTTAAACGGCATAGCAGAGACAACAGTAGCAATGGAAGTGACATAACCTCAGAGCTGTGTCTCAGCCTCTGCTCCTGGGGGAGTCGTTTCTATTCCAGCTGAATGCAAAACACAGCGCTCTGTGAGTCACAGAGAACTGACATGGACCTAAACGGACTATCCTCCGATCGTGTATTAAGTCGATATATAATGTAAATTTTGTAAAATTGGGAAAATCACTACCTTGTAAAATAGTTTATTTGTATCATCAATATTATTTCTGTTACTTGAATAGTAGATATTCATCATCATGCTTTTGCACTTGAATTTGCAACTGAATGGATTAAAAAATAATTCTTTAATGGGATCATGAGCATGAAATGGGATCCTGCATCACTTGTTTTAACTATTTATTTTGCCATGTTTACATTTTGTATCTTGTACAAATAAATCCGACTTTGTGTCTAAAAAAAAAAAAAAGTTAAAGATTCATAGCTAGGAAACAAAATTCTTGTAATTTTTTTCTAAAGGAAATGTAAAGTTTTCACTTGGTTCATTTTGTTTCACAATTTGACTAGATGGACTTTTTGGTAAATACTTTAGTGGCATTTCACTGTCAAATATGAAGTTCAAGGCAAAATAGTATTTTCTATTACTGTGCAGGGGAAAAGGGATGGATCGATACATGCAAATTTAATGTAGTAACTCACTTTTCCATATATTTTGAATGTATATTTCTATTTATAATACCAGTTTATAAAAAATAATGACACAGGAAGAAAAAAAAACCAACACCTGACTAGGAAAATTATGCATCTAGCACACGTAAACTGTGCAGATATGAGAAAATTTTCAACTGACGACATTTTATCTGAAGTCTGCGTATTTTAACCGGCTTTGAAACTGTAACACACCACATAAAGGATATTTTACCAGGTATGTATTGCATTATATATCATTGCAATAATTAATTATTGGATGTCTAGATATCGAGCCATCCCAGGTGGTGGGGGGGGAGGGAGGGTTTGTGGCAAGATTGTCTTTTCAATTTTGGAGAGTTTTCCTGTGGCTACAAGGCAAGTAACGGGTTGGAAAAAGTCTGACTGTAAGCGTTGGACACCTTCGTAGTGTAGTGTTTTAGTGACTTTTTTTATACGGTTCTTGTAAATTAGATATGTGTAGTGGTGTTTCAGAATGTTTGTTTATGCACTAGTTCAGACAACTTTCCCTGTTACTTGTTCTTGATAAGTGAAAACTGCAGGGAAATAAAAATACATATCAAAACACGGGCATGTTGCATATGTGTTTCTTTCACGGCTGCGCGAGCAGCGTGCGTGACCCAGCCGTTCCCAGGCGCTTTCAGTGCGTGTGCTGAGTCCCTGTGCTTGCAGTACGGAGCAGGGGAGGGGCTGGGTGGGAGTTGGGAACTCAGACTGGGAATAGCCAGGGTGAGAGAGTCTCTTGTTCTGACAAGGAAACTTCAGGTGTTGTTTTGGGGGAACGGTTCTCCGCTGTTTGGTTCTCCAGGTGTAATTTGGACCAGTTGCCTGGGTTTTAGAAATGAAGGGAATCGTTAAGGTTGGAAGGAGCCTTGGGATGTGGTCTAGTCCAGCCTGACCCCAAGGTGAAGACTTGATTTGCCTGTACTCTGTTTCTCCTCTTTGCTTTTAATATTGATATATTTAACCTTAAGCTGTGTTTAAACAAGTTTTGTCGTACCATCTGTAAACTACAAGTTCTTGTAGAGCTTTTAGCACTGGGAGCTTGTCAGAAACTCAGGTGTCCAAATGACTGTTTCTGGCTTCCCTGATTCTTTACTCTCTCTTCATCAAGAAGTGTCCCAGGAGGGATGACAGTGGATGGTGTCTACCAAGAGTGGTCAGAGGAGCCCAGGACACAGCAGTGTTACCACCCATGTTTGCTCATGGCTCTTTGCACTGTGCTGTCGTGTGAGCCAACTGCTGCTCCCTGACAAATGGTCCTTGTTGTGATCTTTCATGTGTTTGAGGAGCTCTAGAGAACCAGGCTCATGTCTGGGAATGATCATGGTCTATTCAATCTGAAGTACAGCTCTGTTTTCTGAGAGCAGAATTCTTGCAAAACACTCTGAAAAAGAAAAAAGTTACTTTCCTTAATATATAAAAGTAATGTTGCTCCTTTAACATATCCCCAAAACCTTTTTGAGGATTAATGGACTTTGGGAGGTTTCTCCTGCGGGTTGAGAACTGTAGGCTTAGCAGATGACAGCGGAGAGCTCTGCAGGACAGACTGCTCACTGCAGCCATAGCTGGCTTGCATGGGAAATTCATGGTAAATTTGATCCAGAATTGGATCTGTGGCTTGGTACCGGCTAATCCTCATGGAGTTACACAAACCTTTCTCTGGAGCTTCTAACCTTTAATAGAGTGGGAAGCGTGTGGGGCGAGGAGAAGTCCTCCACGAGCTCCTCCGAGGGCTGTAGTAACAGCAAGTGGGTCTGGTGGCCAAGGAGCTTCACATAATGGATTAGTAGCTCCACTGCGAAGGAGAACCGTAAGGATTCCTGGCCGTCGTGTGCCCCCAGTGGAGGAAAAGGAGAGCGAGGAGCGATTCTGTATCTTCACTTAAACAATCCCAAAGGGCAGAGTGTTGTTAGAAAGACACCTGCTGTCTCCTGGCACCGGGAACAGCGACGAGTGAGTTGGTTTATTGTGGGTTTAGAACTGGTTTGTTGCAAGTGGTGATTTCTGGTGTATTGTGTGTCAGGGAATGTTGTCCAGGCAAGAATTCTTGTGGAGTTTGACAGCAGCTTATATTGGACTTCAGGTGGAACAGGAGGAGTTTCCCATAAATATCAGACAGTAGAAAATGATTCTTTTTCTAATGAGGTTTATCTGACTTAATCTACAAATTGACTCGAGTTTGGTGTGTTTTTAACTGTAGGCACATACTGTTTCTACTCCTGCTGTTGGGCTTCTCCTCCCCTCTCCAAACACCTGGACAATATCTAGAGAGCCCCCCTTTTCTTCAGTCCTCTACAACAGACCTCATGTGGGGTTTCTTCCCTGCCAGCCAGAACACAGTGACTGGGTCACTGCTGCCCTTTGCTGTTCCCTGAGGCTCTGACTCTAAAACTTGTTCCCTTCCCCCATTTTCCTCTGCTACTTCCAGCTCCTTGGAGGAGAGTAACAGAGGTGTTTCCTTATTACAGGAATTGTGGTTATGTTTTTAAGTAGAATATTTGGATATTTCAGCCTTCAGGAGGTGACTGATTTATCCTGAAGTGGAGTTGGGGTCATGCTTGCAGCACGTCAGCCTTCCTCTGTTTCCATCTGGAAAAACCTCTCAGCCCTGGAGTAGAGGGTGCTGCTAGAAATATTGGCTGTTCAGTAGGGCCTGTTGTGACAGGACAAGGGGTGATGGTTTCAAAATAGAGGGAGAGAGATTTAGATTGGAGATTAGAAAAAGTTCTTTGCTGTGAGAGTGGTGGAGCACTGGAACAGGTTGCCCAGGGAGGTGGTGGATGCCCCTGGATCCCTGGAGACGTTCAAGGCCAGGTTGGATGAGGCCCTGAGCAAGCTGATCTAGTTGGGGGCGTCCCTGCTTCTTGCAGGGGGGTTGGACTAGATGACCTCTGGGAGTCCCTTCCAACTCTACCCATTCTAGGATTCTATGAAATGGGAAAGCTCCAAAGGCCACAGTGGACTCCAGAGTCCTCAAGCAGGGTTGTCATCTCAGCAGGCTTCCTGAACTGGCTTCAGAGCCACATCTTCCCTTCTTACTTCCTCTGCTTTTATGTTTTGCAGTATTCAGACATAAAAGGGTGGAGAATAACCCTCATAAACTACACACCATCCTCACAGTGCACTGCTACTGCTCCAACCTGCAGAGGAAACCCTTCCCAGGCAGGGCAGACCCTCCCAGTACAAGCTGGGATAGCTGGAAGATCCAAGTGTTCACACTGAGAACAAAAGCACGCGGTGGATGAGTGTTTTCCTTCTCTAACCAGCTCCTTGTGAGTGACACATCAGCCCTGGACAACTGGTGCCTGTGAGCCCAAGCAGCCTATAGCCAAGCAGCACTCCCAGGGAGGGTATACTGGCCTGCCTACGTGGGGACAGCGTAGGTGGGGGCAGATCCCAGCGAGGGCTTTGTGCTTCCCAGCACATCCTACCCTAACAGCACCATCTGGAGTCTGGGTTCTGGGGAGCCTCTTGCTTGTTAATGGAGCTTGAGTTACAGGTTCCCCAGCACGTGTCTGCAGCTGACATGGAAATAAAGCGGCTGCAGAGCTGTGGAGGAGTGCCCAGGGGTCCTTAGCAGCAGCAGTTCCCTTGTAGGCCAGTGGTTACGTGTGAGAGTAGCATGTGTATGAAACAGGGATGTGGCTGGGCAGTTTTCTTCATAAAACTTTATTTAAATGTCCAGGAGGAGAATGTAAAGATGCACTTCAAAGGGAAGGTGATACCAGTAGGAGTTGTGTTTGGTGTGAACTGGCTTAAAAAACAGCTTTGAAGCAGGCTGCAGTTCTTCCATGTTACTCTGTGCTTGCAAGCACCTGGCTCGCCAAGTAGGAGTGTGTCTTGTACTCCTGCTAGTGAGTATGGAGACAACCTGAAGGGCTGACTCCAGGGTCAGTGTGTCTTGTACTCCTGCTAGTACCGAGCCATCCTGAAGGGCTGACTCCAGGGTCAGTGTGTCTTGTACTCCTGCTAGTGAGTATGGAGCCATCCTGAAGGGCTGACTCCAGGGTGAGTGTGTCTTTACTCCTGCTAGTACAGAGCCATCCTGAAGGGCTGACTCCAGGGTGAGTGTGTCTTGTACTCCTGCTAGTGAGTACAGAGCCATCCTGAGGGGCTGACTCTGGGGTGAGTGTGTCTTGTACTCCTGCTAGTACAGAGCCATCCTGAGGGGCTGACTCCAGGACAAGTGTGTCTCTTCTGTATGAGAAGAGAGTTTCCCGTTAGGTTCTGAGACGTTGCCTGTTCCTGAGAGCACCCCAGAAGGCAATCTGCATGTGCTTTGGGGTTATCTTGATGGCATCTCAAACAGTTAATGAAGAGCACCCTTGGAACTCAGGTTTTGCTGTTAATTTAACCCCGTTTAATTGCAGTCTGTACTGTCACCCTGCAACTACAGATTAAGGGTAAAAAAAGAGGGACTAAAATCTGAGAACTGGAAGGGAGCAAGTGAAGCACCGACCTGCTCCCTGAGCAGGTCTGTGTCTGCTCTTCCTGAATCCCAGCAGCATCTCCTGTCCTTGCCTCAGACACAGTGGTGCTGACAGCAGTGGTCCCTGTGCCAAGTGAGAAGTGGAGGTGGTGCAGCCCAGCATCCCTCCCCAGTCCCAGGGTGGGTGGACACACGGGTGTGGAGAGACCTGATGGCCCAAAATCTCCCTGGTGGAAAACCTGGGATGTCCTGAGCCCTATCCCTGTGCCAGAACAGCTCCAGTTACGCTGCTGGTTTGGTTGGGGCTGTTTTCTAACAGCAGGGAGTGTTTCTGTGACTATGGAAAGGAAAATGTTTAGTCCAGACTGGCTTCAATCTATTCCCCGCTGGTTTGACTTGAATACAGATGTAATTATACAGAGACAATAATGTAGAAAGATCAATTAGAGAGCAAGGGGCAAATGAAGGAGGAAGGCAATTAATTAAGGCTACACTATAGCAGATAATAGAGAAAAGTTGCAACAGAGCAGATACATCAGCCAGGGTTTTTTTAAATTATTTTTTGGTGGTTTTGTTTGTTTGTGGGGTTTTGGGAGGGTTTTTTTTGTCTGATGGGTGTATTCCACAGCCATTTCCTTAGAGTTCTGACAAGCAAACCACTCTGACCATGCCCTGACCTGTCCTAACGTGTCCTGCCAAGATCTTCCCTGCTCAGGGGTGTCTCCAGCAACAGACTGGTGCTGTGCCTGTCAGCTGCTGCATTCTGAAGGGTAGCAGAAAGAACTTAATGAGGCAGAAGATGATCAACTGACCAAGGCTGGGCACAGTTAATAGCGACGCTTTTTCAGAACCTCAGTTCAGACCGGTTTTTGACAGAGACTGCAAGCTGCAGCCCCATGTGCCCCGACTTCACCCTGGGGACAGGCTGGTGGCAGCGAGCTGTGAACTGCTGGCAGCCCGGTGCTCGCTTTCCCAGCACCGCTGCTAATGCTTCGGTGACTCCTCCTGAGCTAATGTCATTTCATCGAACTCTGCCCCGGGGGACAAAGCGATGCTTAAAATAACATCGTCCCCCATCTTGCCGATGATGATCTGCCTGGACCAGTCATCGCGGTTTTAAATCAGCAGCTGTGGAAGCGACACCAGAAGATGGCATCATCTGCCTGCGATGCTGATTAACTCTTTCTGCATCTTCATCCTGACGGAGGGGGTGGCAGTGGACGAGTTCTCCCTCACCGTGAAATTCGGGGCTTTGTGTTTTGAGTTTTTTTGGGTTTTTTTTAAGTGGGTTTGGGGGTCTTTGTTCAGTTGGTTGGAATTTCTACAATTCCTTTATAGCTTTCTGTAGTTCAGGAAGAATTTTTATTTTTCTTCACAAGTTAAAATGCTTTTACTTGGGTTATTTATTGAATAATCTAAGTGAAAGGTTTGTAACTTGGAAAAATACTTGGAGAACTGAATAATCAACTAAACCTTTTTTTTCTTTTATACCAAGTGGTAAAAATCAATTGATTTATTTTTAGCATACCCATTTTTATGGGTGAGTTAACACTGTACACATGACTGTGCACAATGTGAATAATTTATATGAAGATTGAGATTTATGTGTGCACTTAATATACTTCAAGCTATCTATAAGCATATATTGAAGTGTTTGCAAATCAGAAACAATGGCTGCTCTTAAACTCCCTGCTAGCACAGCCCAAAGGCTTTCTGCTGGAGCATCTTTTGGCTGACAGGACCCTATTTCCAGATCTCACCTTTCTGGGGAAGTGTGACAACAGAACCCCCGTGGCTGAAGAAATCCCCACCTGTCTGATCAAAGAAATGTTGCTTCTGGGATAACCATCTTGGGTGACTCGGTGTCAGTTGTGCAGATCCTGTATGTTTTGCTAGTAATCTTTTCCTTTGCCTGGACAAATGGACTTGTAGCCCAGTCTCTCCTGAATTATAGATGTGTCTCCTTGCCTCTGGTGATGTGTGAGTATGCAGATTTAGGTTGTTCTCGATCTTGGTTCTTCCCAGCTGCCTTCTCAGCACTCTTGAGCATATTTTGTTGCCTATTCTCAATCTTTGGCTTCCTTTATTTATTTGTATTCCACAAACACTTTGTGTTCTGGCTCTGCTAACGTTTTCCCTGATGCACTCCTACCAGTGTTGTCTGGTCTCTGTGGGACAATGACAAACTGTCCTTAACATTTAAAATTACTTTTTGTCCTGGGGATCCCAACCCTTCTGGTGCCTCCTGCAAGGTGTCCTTACCACCCCTTTTCCCATAGACAGATCTCAGCGCTGATGACACGGGAGTAACACCAAATATCACCTCAGTGGCCATGACTGACAGTGAGATCACCGGAATCTTCATCCAAGCTGATCTCCCTGCTCTTAAGTTACTTCCCAGTCCAGTACCAGTGTCTGTTCCAGGCACTGAATTGTTGAAGACAGCAGAAATTCAACCTCTTTATCCTTTCCCATGCCCCAAGCTCATTCCTGGGTCCCAGAAGCAATGAAAGGAAGCAATATTCTTTCATCTCTGTGGATAGAAAATTGTGTTTCCCCTTCTGAAACGCTCAGGTGTCTATGCTGTTATTTCTGTGGGACCACCTCTTGATCTGAATCAGCATTCTGCTGCTGTTCCTGCAGCCAGAACAGCTGGGCTGTATTGGCAGCTCACCTACAGAGAAATGGAATCTCATTCCTATGGCCACCCCCCCTCACCCCTGTTTTCCAGGAGGGGATTTTTTAATTTCCTTTGGAGATCTCTGACATGAGCTGTCCCAGCTGAGGCTGGCTCAGCTTGGGAATCTCTTCAGATAAAATCTGAACTTGCAGTCGAATGGTATCTAATCTGCCAGGGTGATTTAAACCGTGGATTTAGTATCTAGCTGAAGAATTTACCCCCACAGTTGTAGGAAAATGCAATGACATCAAGGCTTGTTTTGACTTCAGTGATGCTGATAGCAAGGAGCCTTTCTTATGTTCTCCTGTGCCCAGTGAAGCCAAGCAGGTATGGCTGTACCAGTGTCTTGCAAGCATGCAACCTGAAAAGAGCCATCACTTCAGGAATGAAAGAAATCAATAATGATAATGCTTGAGGTTACAACAGTGCAGTATGTTTATTTTTCTGTATCTTTTGATTGTTCCTGTTTTATGTGAAGCAGCTTCCCAATGAACTGTAAATCATACCTTCCATTGGGCATCCAGAAGCTCACAAGCTTGAGGGAGGTTCTGATGAGTCCATGGGAGAAGCTCACAATCTGACTGAAAGCTAACGATCCTGTCAGGCTGCTTAACCCAGTAATCTGCAATAAGTAGTAAAAATAGCAGCTTTGTGACAATACAGTATTGTCTACAGTGCAGACAATGTAATATTGTTGGTGAGAAAATTGCTAAGAAAAGATGGTTCTTTGGTGTATTCTTACTGATGGCAGATTATACCTCCTCTTCTAACGGGAAAATAGAGGTTTGCCTATCTTGCTCCAAAATGAGCTCTTGATAATGGAGGAAAAAATAAGGATTAATTCATCAAAACGGTTGTCTTTTATGACTAAGCCCCTACTTGTCATGACTAACGATTTTACTATTCAGGGTAAAAGCTTGAAACATAAGAGAAATAAAAGGGCTAGATAATTGGTAATCCACGGGAATAAATCACATTATATAATAACGTCTTATCACATGCTGCACATTGCTAACACTCCCCAATATAATTGCTTTTAAGAAGGGCAAGAGAGTTGCCTGCCGTTCTCACATCCACATCAGGTAATGAGGACAACCGCTGTGGCTGGAAGAGAGGGAAATAAATCTCTGGAGAAATGCTGGAGAACTGACCACTGTCGTCTTAATTCCGTGACTGAGGCTAATTTAATGGAATTGGTTACTCTGTTCTTTGGAGGAAACCTGGTTCTGGGGCTGCTGAAGTCTGGGGGCTGTCTACTGTGTTCCAGGAGACATGGACAGCTGTTGTGAGGAGCTGGACCGGTTAAAGATAAGCGGAGGGAGGAAATGATGGAGACCAGATGTGGAGCATCAGCCTCTTTCAGAGGTTAACCCAGTGATATGAACTAGCCTTGGCACAGGCTGGGGGGCAGGAGGGTAAGTTGCAGGTATTTCTAGCAGGTGAGGAAGAAACATTGTCGTTCTTCTTGTCACAGTGGAGGAGGAGGAGGGATCCATCCACCCCTTAAGTGTATAAACAGGCTACACTTTGCCTTTCCCTGATGCTGATTCACTGCCACTTCTTGTAAATTTAACAAAGTCAGCGCTTCACCCGGAGATGTGACTGCTGCTGCCTTTTCCCCCCAGAAAACGCGGGTGATGTGAGGAAGGGAAGCAGCGCCGGAGCAGTAAGTACCCGTTAACGGGGTTGTAAGGCGGCAAAATGCGGGTTCCCAGCCCTCCCTCCATGTCACCGCCTCTCCCGCCCCCTGAGGAGAGAGCGAGCAGCTGCCCTGGAGGCCTCAGCCAGAAGAGACCCGCCTGCACCTCAACCCAGCGCAGGCACAGCCGGGTGAAAACCCACCGCCTGCCCCCCCTCAGTGCGTGTCTCTTGGCTCCCCCCTCTTCATCCCTTCACGTCGAGCGGCGGGGTGTGTGTGTGTGTAGCTCCTA
>VXBZ01012465.1:94779-119144 GCA_013399135.1 Heliornis fulica | reverse complement strand
CCATCGCTCCATCCGCGGGCGCGGAGCCGGGCGAGGCGAGACAAAGCCGAGAGGTCTCCGAGGTAGCGGGTTGCTCCCCGGTACCCGGGCGGGGTGATGCGCTGTGCCTGTCCCGGGTGGAGGTACCGGCGCTGGCGGGTCCGTGCGGGGGGACCGGCAGGAGCATCGTTAATTAAAACGAGCCACGCGAGGCGAAGTTTTGTCTTCCCGTTAAAAGAAATTAAATAATGAAATAAAATTTCAGCATCACGTCAGTACCTGCTTGAGGCACCAGCGGCCCCCAGCTCTGCCGTGTCCCCCAGCTTTGTGGGTGTCACTGCTCACAAGGGCTTTAAGGGCTTTAAATCGAAGCGCCGGGTGTATGTGGGCCCTCGGCGGGTCAGGATGTGGCTCCTGTGCTGAGCGCTGAACATGGCGCAGTGTTCATCAGCCCTGCCTGGGAAAATGGGGCTTTTTTTCCCTTTTCATCCGGGAGCTGGAGCTTTCCGAGATGGGTGTCTGGCTGGGGAGGTGTTTGGGGGTCTGTGCTGGTTGTAGGGGTGTAGGGAGATGGTACCAGGTGCTTGAACCAGCATTGTGGTTTTGATTTAACCAGCCCGTGTCTTTGGTGCTTTGTTTGATAGATTGGCCTGGTGTGGTTGAATCAATAATACCATTACCAAACCATGCTGTGCGATGAGAAAGAGAGCTTCAAGCTAATTGATAATTACTGTGTGGATTGTCTAGATTCTTACTAAAACCTCAGGGTTTTTAGAAACTTATTTTCATTGAAGTTCTGAGACAGTTATGGAAAAACAAGGGGGAAAAAATTAGTTGATTCAGGGCATAAATGGCGAACTTGTTTTTCTTAATTCGTTTTTATTAAATGTTTTCTATGTAGCCAAATGAGTTTTTCTTTCTTTGAAGGCTAAAGTCATGACACCCACTGCAATCTGTTACCAGCAAAGTAATCAAACTGGTTACCAATCCTGGTCAGGAAAGGAGCGCTCTCCTTGGTCAACAGCTACTGGGAAGGAAAGTGTAACTGTAGCACAGACACCAACAAATTCCTGTCCCTTCCTTAAATGAACCCTCAGACCTATTAGAAGTAGTCTGAAATACACTTGCTCTAAATCCCTTAATGATGCTGTCTTTTTAAGAGAAGTAAACATTTAAACTCCCGTGTTCTCACCTAAAGGAGTGTGCAAGTTTGTAACGGATCTTTGTCTGAAAAGTATTTGGTGTTTGGGAAACTGTTAACTATGATGCTTTGAAGAAATTTGGTTTATACCTTGCAGAGGGGAAATAATTCCTTCAGTAAAGGTAAAAAGAAAAAACCAGCAAGTTCCTACCATGGAGGTTAAAAAAAAATAGTCACAAGAACAGTGCATGTGTTTGTTTATAAATATTTATTTTTATAGGTGCTGGGTTTGGCAGGATCTGTTCTGGGGTTTTGGTTTTGAGGGTTTTTTTTCCATCTTGAAAACCCAGCCTAGAGTATTTTCTTTTTTTCCATTTTCCAAAGGGAATCCATCCCACTGGGGTTCCGTGGGCATGTTCATAGTTTTGCAGCATGAAAAATCTTCCCATGTTCTTTGTCATCTTTATTTGCAGTGCTGAGCTTGCTGTAAGTTGATTTTTGGTGGATGCTGCTGCAGTGTGGCGGTAGAAATCAGGACCACTTGTTATTATTTACCGGTTTAGTGCCTGCTTAGCTCCAAGAAGCAATGCCTGGCAGGGGGAAGGAGTCCTGATTCACGTGGCATAGGAGGCTTCCTTTGAGAAAAGCAGGATTTTAGTCTCCAAAAAGCTCTTAGGAGCATTATGTCAAGCAAAAATAAACCGGAACCAAACACGTCTTTTTGGTGTTTTACTATAGTGTTTGAAAAAAACACTGCAATGCAGCTTTTATTCTCATTCCAAGAAATATTGGGAAGAAAAGGGTTCTGGCAAATTTGAAAACAAAAGGAAAACACCTAAAAAAAGCCCCGAGGAATTCTGTCAGCACGTAAGAAAAATTTAAATCTGAATGACTTGAAGCAAACGTCTGTTGATTTATTTAATCATTTATTTATTTACGTGCCTATTTATTTATTTAATTCTGACTAGTAAGTCTCATTAAATGCACTTCTCCTTCCCAACAATCAGTTGTGGGGAACTGTCTTTGCTGAGCCTCCCACCATCACCTCCCAGTTCACCTCTCTAGCGCCGTGAACAGATTTTTCCAACAAAAGTGAAAGTTCATGACTTGAAGAGGTTTCTGAAAACAAGCGGCCGTGAGGGAAGTTTAACAACTTGAGCTCGAGTTTCCTGGGACCTTTCACACCACAAGCAAAGCTGCATCTATCTGATCAATGCCTGTGGGGATGTGGTGCAGAGCTCTTTGCCATGGAACTCCTAGGGCAAAGTCTGATCAAACCAGTTAAACCCCTTGGAGTTGTGATCCGACCCCGTGTTCTACATTCCGGCTTCTTCCATCCACTTTGCACAACACAGTGAAGTGTGGAAGATTAAAATGTCTTACCTTAGATTTTCCTCTGGTTAAACCAGAGAAAACCTACTGCCTTTTGGTTCTACTCTGAATTTTTAAATATAGGAGCCTTTCAGATGTATCTCATCCTTAACCATGGCAGGAAAAGGCAATGGCAGCAAATCCACCTCTTTATTTTGTGGTGAGCTACCACCTACCAGTCTCAACAGACTGCAGCTTCATTTTATGTTTCTGCCTCTCTGCAACCTCAAGGTGACTCCCTGATTGATTGTCTTGGCTGACATACCTAAAATGCATTTTTCCAGCCGCCTTGCTTCTCCCTGTCTTGCCGGAGACCCGGGGGCTCTTTGCTGTAGTAAGCAACTGAGGCAGCCTTCTGGCATGTGGCTTCTCCAATTTCTCCCCCATCCGTTCCTGCAAGTGCTTTTATTCCCCAGCATCTGCAAAGGAAGGATGCAGAGAGGCTCGGTGCCTGGAGGGATGCTCACCAGCCCTGAGGATGCTTTCATGATGCTTCCAACCCTTCTCCTCCTCCCCTTTTGGAAGAATTGAAGGAATTTTGTTGTGAAGGACTATTTTCACCTCATTTCTCCGTTAACCTCCGGAGCGACCTCTTCCCTTTTACTGGGAGGCCTGAAATGGATTCTTCAGGCACATACCTCCTGTTCAGAAAGGACAATGTCTAACACGAATCTTTCCAGCCCTGTCGGAAACCTCACGTTAACGTTACCAGGGAGAGGATAAAAGACTCCTCGTTCCGGTTGTCAGCTGCTTTTCGAGCGTGTGTAAAGCCTGGCTTAGCCGGAGCTGCTGAGCACCGCAGTTCATGCTGGGTGCTGTGGCAGGAGGGCAGCGTGGAGCCGTCCTTTGGCATAACTCTGTCAGCTCCCGCTGCCAAACACCCGTGGGAAAACCAGGGTGAAGGTTGGGGTCCCTGTAGTGTCACGATTTGCTCACGGTGGGGAAAATTCTGTTGTTTCATCCCTGGAACTTTGCCACGTCACTAAGGATTGTGCCTGAATCCAGACAAAACGAAGCGGCGGCTGATCAAGCTGATGGTGGGGTGGAATCTGAGTGGGGTTGTGGGGATTTTGCTTTAGTATCTCTTGCTCTAAGTACTGTTTGAAATGTTGCCTTGTGGAGAGATCCTCTCTCATTTCCATCCCTTGAATATCTGGATACCTTTTAATTCAAAATATGCCAGTAAAGTCAGCAAAGTTTGTGCTAATGAAAAAAGAATTAAGTCACGTTCTTAAGTGACCCCTGCACAAAGATCTCTGGGCTGTGAAGCAGTTGCTGCTCTGTGGTTAAGACAGACCCACAAAAAAACTCCTGGGATAGTAGATTAAAAATAATAAAATTAAGCATCCACTGTGTGCTGCATGGCTTCCTCATGGGGTGTGGTACAGTGTGCTTCTGACAAGAGCCCTTCCTCCAGACACCCAGCAGCTCTGCTTACAGAGGGTTTGCTCCTGATGCATCTATAAATACCTCTCAGAAAAAGCTCATAGGGGTTTAATGTAGGACTTGAAGTGAGGTGGGACTTTGGCCTCGGTGTGTGCTGTGTCAGTGGACATGCAACGAGATACAAGTACCTGAGCATGATATTTATATGGAACTGACTTGTGTCTGAACCACTGAGAGCTGACAAATCCCTCTGTGGGAGCTGGCTCTTCCAGCAGCTTTGCTAATCCTCCCACACCCCAACATTCTCCCGTGGTGTTAGGTGCAAACGTCTCTCACCTGCTGCGATCGCCTCTTCCGTGGCTGAGATGGACCGTGCTGTGCCCGTTCCCCCGTGGCTTTGGGCTGCGTTGCTTTCAGGTCAGGCTATTTCCAGAGCAGCTGCAGCACAAGACTGACAGATCTGCCACTTTTTCTATTTTAATTTTTTTATTATTATGTTTTTTTGGGGTGATTTCTCTTAAGCCAGTAGGTGTCTGGTGAGGAAGCCAAAGCCTGTAGATCATAGCACGTTGCTGTTCACTTGGGAAGGAGCAAATACGAGATGATTCCACTGGGTCAGGATGGCTTTTCTGTGCCTGGCAGCAGAGTTGTCTCAATTAGGGAAGAACTGCTGTGGTAGTTCAGGGAGCTGCTTGCCTGTGTGATGTTTAAAGAGAGCAGTTGCTTTCCAAAGACACAGTGTTCTGCTTCACACTTATTTTCAAGAGCATGTGTGAAAGGTTCACATCATGGGACAGGTAAGATGACCAATAGAGTAGTGTTTTGGTTCTGCTTTTTACAGTTTGTTGGTTAATGGATTGAATCATCAAGAAATCCATTTATTTCTTGATATGGCCACACTCCTGTAAAGCACTGAAGCAGATGAAAAGTACAATATTACGTAGCCTCCTGTAACATAAGTCAGTGGGGGAAAAAAATGACATGATGTCATGTAGAGGGGTAGTGCATGGCTGTAGAGGCAGCACCCCAGTGCCTGCCCCAGCCTTGGGGATGCTCTGGAGGGGGTCCCCAGGCTGCACCAAAGGTATTGGGATGAGCAGCAGCTCCTTCAGCTCCCGGGACTCTCCTGGCACCAAACCAGATTTCCAGGATGCTTCTGAGACAGAGATGCTTTCCTCTCAGTTGCAGTTCAGAGTGAAACCTGTGGCTTGTGGCACATTTTTGCTAGATGTAAGGACAGTCAGTCACTTGTGCAGGGGACAGTGTGGTTGGGGGTTCCTCATACCTCTTCTGGAAGGGTTGTGCTTTCAAGCTTCTCTGTAAATGCTGAACCAGGGAAAAATGAGCCTACGTGGGTCACTGGGCCCTTTGGGGATGAAGTTGTACATGCTGGTCCATTTTCTAAAAGCATGGTGAGAAATGAGGTGTGAAACTAGCTTCTGTGCTGGTGATGCTAGAAAGATGATTTACTCAAAATACAAAGCTTATTATTTTTTCAGCAGAGCAATTTCCCTTTTGTGTTTTCCTCAGGTCACTGAAAGCTTTTTTTTTCATCTTAATCCCATTTGTTTATCTAAAAATACCTTCATTGTGCCTACCTACCCTGTCAAAAACATGGGTTCCTACTTAAAGCTTTGAAGCTTAAAATGTAAATGCCACATTTCAACAAGAGAGATTGTCAAACAACTGGAAAAAAATAAAGTGGAGTCTGATGCCACTCTCAGTGTTGTCTTTTTTCCTCATGTAGCTCCCGTGGATGCCTTTGCTTTAGACCAGAAGGTTTGGATGGTTCAGCATCCATTCTCCAGTACCTCCTTGCAGCTTGTTGTGGTCTTGGTGGTTCCCCCCAAGATGTAGTAGCTGGTTGCTGGTGTTTGGATTCATTTTTACAGGTGGCTGTTGGGTCTGGTGCAGTCAGATTTATGGGTGTTGGGGAAGTCTGGGAGTACCTTGTTCTTTTCCCTGCGTGGTTGGGAGATGTTTTCCCCAGAAGCTGTTAGGGAGTGCTGGGGAGTTACATCTCCACATATCATTTTGGTGTTGCAAACTGTGCCAGAAGAATAAAAGGTGTTGCAAAAGGTAAAGTGAATGATGAGATGCCACCTAGAAGTCTGCAATGTTAGCAAGCTTTTCTCTGCAGTATTTTTATTAAGGATTTGTGGGAGGGCAGGGATGCATCTTTAGAAGCAGATACTAAGTAGGAGAGTTGATTAACCTTAGTTTTTCTCATCAGATTTGAACTAGACTTGTGACACCACTGGTATTACCTCGGTGTCCTTCCTGTCATGGTTCAAATGACTCCCCTTAGGACTTGTTTCCTTCCAAAGGGTCTGGCCCTGAAACACCTGCTGTGTCTCCAGGCAGTAACGTCCTTTCTATCTCAGTGATGGGTCTGTGACACCTGCAGATCACAGCTGTCTCTTCTGACAGGTGAGCTTTCCCTTCTGCTGAGGACACTGCTAAATGGAAACAGAAAATCTGGTGTCACCTGTATTTGACTGTTGGTTTGTCAGAAGATTTCTGTTGTGTGAATTGAGCGTCGTTGTTCATCGCAAATACCGTAGGGACAAGGGGAGTCCCTGTTGAGGAGGGGGAAAATGGGTGGGATTGCTCTGTTCTCTGCTTGGAAAAGAAACACACAAAATCCAGTTTCTCTTAGTCTCCAATGCTCTGGGTGCTGATGCATTTCTTGTTGCATTCCAGCTGGTTTAGTTGAATACAAAAGCGTGTTTGGAGTTTGGCATCGGTGGCGTTATCAAAAGATCTCTCTGCACAAGGGGATTTATCTGCAGTTGGGGTTCTCATTTTTATTCTTTGCACAGGCAGCAGTCCTGTGCACTGGGTGTTTTGTGCTGGTTTTGTTGGGTGCCTTTGGGCTCTACATGTTTATGTAGCCCAACAAGACCGAACACAGTTATCTACCAGCTGTTTTGCTTTCCCTCTTTTCATTTGCTTTTGTGTTGCTGAGGCCTTTTAAAACTCTGAGGCCATGCCAAGGTAAGACCCGTTCAGCAAAGTTATTTACCAAGATACTGGGATGAGTTAAAAACCCCTGTGTGTGTGTGTGAGTCCTGGCCCACGGTCTGTTGAGAGCCAGGATGCTGCAGGCCAGATGTGCAGTGGCTTTGGGAACTGGAAAAATACCCTTATTCGGTTTTATTGGATGTTGGAATGTGAAAATACTGCATGCTTCAAACTACCAACACAACAGTGAAAGCCCCTTTTCCTCCAAATACCCAAAAGGGGATCCTGCAGGATCTTAATGGTGTGGAGTCACAGGTGGGGCATTTCTGATGGATTCCTGCTTTTCTTCTGTGGAGCCAAACCATTTCAATATATATATGGCCTTTTTGGTTCTTGATGTTTTATGGGATTTTTACCAGATTTTCATTAGAATATCAGCAATTGATCCAATGACAGCTCCAGGAAACACATTTTTTCAGGTTATGAGAGAGAGCCTAGCTGACACCAAGAATGTTGGATTTTTTTCCCCATGAGAAACGAGTATTCAGAGATAAGGACTTAAATATTTAATAGTTGTCCTCTTAGATGTGATTCATTTTTTCAGTGCTTCCCTCTCCACTTAAGGAAATCTTACTTTGCTACCTCGTTATAATGATGGATAGGAGATGCTCTTGGCTGGTGTAAGGGTCTCCCTTTCTTCTGGCTTGGGATTCCTGACAAACTCTGGTTCTTTCAAAGCTGTTGAAGATGTTTCTGTGGCATGAGGTGAATGTGATACTGAAAACCCCATCTTATACATCATGTGGCCCAAAGGCTTGCAGTAACTTTTGCTGTACTCCAGAAGAAAATACTCCAGAAGAAAATACTCCAGAAGAAAATACTCCAGAAGAAAATACTCCAGAAGAAAATACTCCAGAAGAAAATACTCCAGAAGAAAATACTCCAGAAGAAAATACTCCAGAAGAAAATACTCCAGAAGAAAATACTCCAGAGTTTACTCAGCTTTTGTTGTTATAACATAGTCTTCTTTACCTCACAGAACAATTGAATAGAATCATAGAATAATAGAATGATTAGAGTTGGAAGGGACCCCCAGAGGTCATCCAGTCCAACCCCCTGCAAGAAGCAGGGACACCCCCAACTAGATCACGTTGCTCAGGGCCTC
The DNA here is from genome assembly GCA_013399135.1 of Heliornis fulica. Lineage (NCBI taxonomy): Eukaryota > Metazoa > Chordata > Aves > Gruiformes > Heliornithidae > Heliornis > Heliornis fulica. The sequence continues at coordinate 111,138 of VXBZ01012465.1, read as the reverse complement.
ATCCAACCTGGCCTTGAACGTCTCCAGGGATCCAGGGGCATCCACCACCTCCCTGGGCAACCTGTTCCAGTGCTAATAGAAAAGACCTTTTTTCTTTTTTTTGGTGGGGGGTTGGGGGAGAGAGTGATTTTTAAAGTCACATTAGGAATCTACAGGGAAGTTTGGTCTCTGGTACACAGGTACCTTTCTGGCTGCTAAATTATTCTCTCATGTAGCAAAGGATGTGCAGGAAACCATTATCTGAATTGGGGTAACTGGGTTAGTGAATGAATATTTTTAGCAAAGCTGTTACCAGAAAGTCGGATTTTTCCTGCAGTTGTAATCTCTTTTCTTGGCTATAGAGATCTCCTGAATTGCTTGAATCTCTGTATTTAGGCCAACAGTGAGATGTGGATAATGATCCAGCTTCTCACAGAGCTTTGAGATTTTCTATTGTTCATTTAGGAATAATCTGTTTCAAAAATCTACTAAGGAAAATCATCTGGCTTTTTTCTGAAATACATTCTTTGTAGTACAGATAGCTGAGCATGTACTTGCACGTACCTAGTGAGGAGAGCACAGAATCAATCTCTCTCTCTCTCAATCCATCTCTCTATCCATCTCTCCATCTGTATTGCAGGCACAGCAAATCAGAGTCACAAGGTTGGAAAAGCCCATTAAGATCATCAAGTCCAACCATCCCTGTCCTCTCCTAAACCATCTCCCTGAGCACTTCATCTCCCATCTGGTCAATACACCCAGGGCTGGGGATTCCACCCCCTCCCTGGGCAGCCTGTCCCACACCCCCACAGCTCTTTGGGGGAAGAATTTCTTGTGACATCTCATCTGACCCTGCCCTGGCACAGTTTATGCCTGTGTGTTGCCTTGTTTGCTGTGTACCTGACAGAATTTGCTGATGGCTTGATGAGAGCCTTGTGCCCTGTAAAATGTGATGCCTCCCCTGACCTCAGGAAGTCACACTACTCCCTGGTGGATGCTTGTAGTAGTTGTTTGCATTGCACTGCAGTCACCACTGCACCCTATGTGGCTGCAGCCATCAATTCCTCTTTAACAGCCCCTCACTGCTGTTTTCCACCATAGAGATCACACAGAATGCCAGCACTCAAGACTGACCTGTAGTCTCAAACTGCAACCCTCACGTCATACCTGTCTTCTACTTGTCTTTTTATATTACTTTTATATTGCATTTTGGGGTTTTTTTTTTCCCCTCTTAGAGCCTATATAGATGCTTTTTTATTTTCTTAACCACTTTCTGGGTCAACCATAAATACCCAGTGGAAAATTGCTGCTATTTGGTAAACACATTGGCTTGATTATATTTTACTTTATGGTATCTTTTACAATTCCACTTCAAAGCACAGTAGTTCAGCGTTGCAAACAAATGGTAAAGCGGAGTTAATCTTGCTATACAGAGCACATGTTTCCTGATACTTGGGAAAAATGTTTGCTTATTTTGATGATAGAGGATTTATTCTGCCCATCTCTTGCTTCATGTGCAGTCCAAGTTTTCTGAGTGTTATGGAATAACCTTAGCCATAAACTTCAAACAAAACAGTTTATTTTAATGGTGTTGTATGTGACTGTCAAGCGGTGAAGCGCGGTGTGAGAGTTGCCTTCCCTCTCCGTGGGCAGGAGGAAGGGAGGGCTGAGATGCTGAGAGCTGGAGGAACATGGAAGCACCAAAGGTGGATTTGTACTGGGTGTTTTGTGCTGTGCTGGGAAAAAGTGAGAAGTGGAAGGCCCTGGTTGTCAGCTCCTGGCTTGGGAAACAAATGAACCACCCGTGGACCCGCTCCCCTTGAGGGAAAATCTGCTGAGATGAGTCACTGCTCTCTCCATCCTCGAGTCAAGCTGTTTGAAGGGCTGCTTATCTGAGGTGACTGGGAGTATCTCTAAGTGCAGCAAGTGCAGGAGTGGCTGCCTGGGCTGGAGGATGCAAAGCTCTGCCTTCATCAGCCCTCAGGGCCACTCATCCTCAGGGCCACTCATCCTCGAGGCAGAGGGGCTGGAGCTGCCCCAGGGAACCAGCTCTTGGTGCTGGTCTCGGGGCTTTTTGGGGCCTGGCTGTGTGCAGCGCAGGTAGAGAGGCTGATGGGTGGTGTACCCAAGTTCTTTAGATAAACTCTTTTGTGTGTGGTTATTTTTAATTAGTCAATACTGCATCACTTAATATCACTTAATAATCACTTCTGGTTAGGTTTTTCTTTAAAATTAAGTGAACTCTTTCCTCCTCAGGTTTTATGATGCATACACACGCTGTTTCAGCAACAGCAGTGCTAGGTGAATGTAGAATTATCTGAGTTTTGCTCTTTTGGATTGATAAAACTAATCTGTTCATCTCCACGGAGTTTTTCCACGGTCCCTTTTGGATTCAGACATTGTGCTGGAACTGAACAGACCTGGGGTTGACTTGCAAGTGGCTGCAGTCTCATCAGCTCCTCCTGTTTACATGATGGAAACGCTCCTTTGGTGGTTTAATTTTCAGGGGTTTCTGATTTTGGACTCTCTGGCAGCTGCTGATACACACTTCAGTTTTGTTTTGAGAATGTTTGGCAAAGCAAGAGCCTGAAAGCTGAAGGAGCTTGTGTGTCTTTGTGGGTCTTTCTGGCAGGTATGGGAATTCAGATATTCTGTCCTGGAGAGGGTCACTGTCTGTCTTCAGGCTTTGCAGAACATCGCTGTGTGTGTCTCTGTCCTTTTCTACAGTGCCACCAGTAATTCTCTCCCTCTTTAGCAGAGTCTTAGACTGATGTGTGTGGAAAGGGCCTATAAGCAGGGACAACACCCACCAGCCCAGGGTGCCCCAAGCCCCATCCAACCTGGCCTTGAACCCTGCCAGGGATCCAGGGGCAGCCCCAGCTTCTTTGGGCACCCTGTGCCAGGAGGATTTGTGCCCCCCAGCTCCTCTCCCTCTGCCCTCCCACAGCTGAAGGCCATTGCCCTGGGCCTGGCCCTCCCTGCCCTGGGCACCAGCCCCTCTCCAGCTCTCCTGGAGCCCCTCGAGAGACTGGAAGGGTCTCAGAGCTCTCCCCAGAAGCAGCTTCTCTTCTCCATGCTGAGCCAGCCCAGCTCTCCCATCCTGGCTCCAGAGCAGAGCTGCTCCAGCCCTCAGATCATCTCCATGCCCCCCTTAGGACTCGCTCCAACAGCTCCATGTCCTTCTTCTCCTGGGGACCCCCAAGCTGGACACAGCACTGCAGAGGGTTCTCCCCAGAGCAGAGTGAGAGAATCACCCCCCTCCCCTCGCCCTGCCATCACACTTTATATCTTCTGCCGGTGACACTCCCATTGTTTGTCAGGTTTTGTTTTTTCCTGCTAGAAATAGGAGTAATGAATCATGATGTACGTGTGAGGCAGGTACTGTGTGACTGGGGTTTGACAGGCCGTGGTCCTGTCTTCCTCCTCCTCGCTGCACCAGGCCTGGAGGCAGCCCAGGGCCTTCACCCACACGCCTGAGCCTTTCACGCGGCCGCTTTTCCCGCCTCCGGAATGCTGCAAGGGGCGTGTGGCCGGGCCGGGCCCTCTTCGGATGCTTGGGAAGCGTGGAAGGGATGTAGCAGCGTTCCTAAAGCTGATAATACAATTACTGCCAGGGAATTGCAGCCAGCAGTGCCTGTTTCTGGAGAATTTAGCAGAAAAGGGGCTGGTCTGGGGATCTCAGTGCTGTTCTGTGAGAAGAGCTGCGCTGTCTGCGCAAGATGAGATGTGTTTCTAGCTGCAGGGTGGACACGGGAAGGGGTTGGGAACCAGCAAAATTATTTTTGCATTTTAAAAGCCTAAATTAACAGCGAAGGTCCAAGCAGTGCCTTTGAAAAAGAAATTCTGTGTTCAAGGTCCCTTCCAACTCCCAACATTGGGAGTTGGAAGGGACCTTGAAAGATCATCCAGTCCAACCCTCTGCCAGAGCAGGTTCACCTTGATCAGGTCACACAGGAACATGTCCAGGTTGGTCTGGAATGTCTCCAGAGAAGGAGACTCCACAACCTCTCTGGGCAGCCTGGCCCAGTGATCTGTCACCCTCACAGGGAAAAAGTTCCTCCTTATATTAAGATGGAACTTTCTATGTTCCAGTTTGGAACCATTTTCCCCATTTTCCCTCACAGGGAAATATTTTTTTCCTTATATTCACATTCCTACAAAGCTCATGGGGGAATATTTTGGGGTGTGTGCCTGGGTGTGTGTGTTTTGAGCAGCTCGGTGCTGACATTTCATTCATATGTGCATGACTCTGAGCTGTATCCTGTGTGGTAACAGCGGTCAGGACCCCTTTGCCAGGTGTCCAGGAGAGCACAGCTTGTCACCACAGATTTCTCAGTGTGGCACAAGTTGACCTAGAGGTTCTCATTACCAAAGGCAAAGCTGTTTGCAACCAGTTCCACTTCAGTTTTGAATGAGATTTAAACAGACCTGAATTTCTTGATTGATGTAATTTATTTGTGATGGATTAATTTACCAGAAATGCAGAAAAGAGGTTCTTAAATAGTCTTGTTTTCTTCCTGATAACTGGTGTAAAAGGGAGGAGGCAGTAGTTTTGTAAGGGCCTGCAGTGATTTTGTAAGGATGATTTTTATTTCTTTTGTCTCTAATTGCCTACTGTGATTTTTATGAACAAGAGATACAAACAAGAACGGCTGTACTCTGGACCAGGATTGCTGAGTATTACCAGAGCATGACCCTGTTCCCTCAAAGGTATGTCTTTTATAAATAGCACTGGGGACTCTGTTTAACAGTTTTCCTATTTAAGCTTTCCTTTCCCCCACTACATCAGAGACAGAATTTATATTTTTAAAGATACTTCTTAAAGCTATGATTGTTTCAATATAATTACCTGGCTCCAAATGCTTCAGCTTGAGGAAGACTTGGATGATTGGTGGTGAAAGTGTAAGATTCAGCCACGCCAAGGAAAACTGATGGCTCTGCTCCCCCCTCCCCAGATAATGAGATGCAACATCGTGGATGGGAGCGAGCGGGTCCCTCGCTGTGCAGGGGGTACAGGTGACAGGGACCATTGCCAGTGGCTTTGTTCCTTGCAAAGGAAATCTGCCTCCTCTCTCCTCCACTCCTGCTTACATTGGGTGAAATGGCAAATGGGCAAATGGAGGTAAGAACAGAAGAAAAGGTAGAAGGAATCAATAGAAGTGATTTCACTGCAGTGAAAGGAGGTCAGCGACTCTGTGGTGGGCATCAAAGGCTCTATGAAATGCTGTCATTCCCATGTGTTCCTTGCCAAAGATCTTATTCTACTCCAGCTTCTTATTTAATAACAGTTTAGATGTGTGTTTCATGGGGACCTCACAGTAGTGGGTCTGCACTGGGTGCAGAGAGAAGGCAGAGCAACGGTGAGCGCGCAGAGGCTCATCGAAATAGCCGTGCTCGTGCATGGGGCCTCTTTTCTGCGTCCCTGTTTGAAGAGGTTTGTTGCCAGGAGCAACTTGTCTGCATTGCTCGGTGACAGGGTAATTGCTCTGCCTGCCTCGACATCTGAGCTGCTCTGAAGGCTCCTCCATGCTCAGATTGTAGCTGAATGTACAGCTGTGGAGCTGCAGAGCTGAGTATTTCCAATATACAACGAGAAGTCCAGGAGTCGTGGTGCTGTCCTTCTCCTTCCTTAATTATCTGATGTGGTTTCAGCACATGCCTTGTTAATTAGATTGCATGAAAGGAGGCTGGGGAGGGCCAGTGGTAATGGTTCTGTTGTGCTGAGCTCTTTATTTCCTGCTACAACATCAGGTCAGGAAACATCTGAGCCCCCAGCAGTGCTGGTGTTACGTGAATGAAGAAGCAAGTCTCGGCTGTTGTAACTGGTCTCCCAGTGAATAGGAACACAACCAACAAGGCACCAAGCTCCATTAGCTTATGGATACTGGTATCTTCCTCTTTTGCCTGTCTTGGAGTCTTCTACTCTGGGCTTTTGAATGCTTGAGATCTTTCAGATCTTCAGGCCAGAGGAAACTAGTCCACGGATGCTAGTGTTGCTCTTGATCCTACTGTTTGCTGTCAGTGCTGATGGGACGAGACCTCAGGCAGCAGAGATGTGCACATTCTCACTGCACAGCCCAGCTGTTGGGGTCTGGGTGATGGGGGTTGCCTGGGTGGTTTGGAAACCCTTCAGGATTCAGCCACACAATAAATTAGTGGCTCTGGATTAGTCCCGAGGGACTGACTGAGGATGTAGCCCAGATGTGACAGGCTATGCTCGTGCATGCTCTCTCTGTTTCTTTTCCTGATACATCTCCATCTTGACAGGACACTCTGTGACCAGTGGTGTAGTTTGTTCTCTGATCCCCTCCAATCCTTGGCTTGGCAGAGCATGCTGAAAAGCAAGCTGCTTGATGGACCAGGGATGCCCTCTCGTTTCATTTTGACCCCTCCTGACCCGAGGTGGATTTGAATCTACAACTGACAGCGCTCAGTATCCCATTACTAATCTCCTGAGCCACCCAGTTGCCCCATAAATCTGTAAGTGATACGTTTAACAAAGCAGAGATTAACACAAGGCTGCCAGGGCAGAATGAAGATGTGGTTAGATCTTGAGCTGGGGCTGGTTTATATTGTGTTTCTGTAGGTGGAGCTGAAGGTCAGCATCTTACTTGGGGCTTGTACTCCACCCAAACAGCTTTGTTTCATGTTTTGAGATAGCCACCTAGGGTTTTTTTATGCTTTCTGTTGGAATACTGTAAGTGCTGACAGCAAGCAGAGATGTTGCTCTATACCAAATTTATTCCCACAGTCCCTCACCCATGAGGTGGCCTTGTCAGACTCCTCTTCTAAGGTTACGTTATCTTTGGCTGTGGATTTCTTATTTGTGTTAAAAGGAGATCATAATGTTTATCCAACAGCAAAAACCCAGCAGTTTAAAACCAAATTTGAAGTATTGCATTTTCTACAGAATTTAGACATGCAGACAGCTAAGATGTGGTTGCCTGAAAAGCAGAGGGATGTTGCAGGGGACGATGCTGTCCTGTTTTCCCAGGGACTGTCGGAGCAGCCTGTGAGTAGTTCCTTGCTCTGATGTTTTTTTTTTACCTGTGATAACACAGAGAGATCTGCTGAAGTTACACTCCCCTATCTGCTCAAGGCTTAGTTTGGTGAGAAAGATGGAAGGATGGATGGGTACAGAGGGATGTGGTGCTGGTCACGCAGCATCTGCACGCGCTGCCTGCAACATCTGTCCGCTGCAAAGCGGTGAGAATGGCAAGGAGCTGGAGGAGGCTGTGTCCCAGGGTCTTTCCATCTCCCTGTTCTGTTCCCAAACTGGATAGCACTGGTGAGTCCTGAAGAGTGGGAGGTTCGAGTCGGTTGCTCTCAAGTAATTAAGTCCCAATTTCTGAGGTGCTGCAGCCTCCAGCAGCGATGGAGCTCCTGAGCCCTGGCTGTGCTGGGACTCTGCTCCTGTGGCCCTTTGCCCCAGCCTTCCTCCCACCAGGTTGAAGCCCAAACTAGGGGCTGGGACACATTCTGTCCTGCTTTCTGTTCTTGTGAGTAGTGTTGTGTTGGTAACATCCCATCTGAACAGGGAGGGTTGGAGCTTTTGGGGGTCTGTGGTGACTGGGTGCACTGATCTGTCTCATCCTCTGGACAGCAGTGACTAGCTTGCACCAGTACATGTAAATAATAACAAAGGGGCATGACTCTTAGTATTGCTGTGGGAGTTAAAAAAAACTCACTAAAGAGTACTGTTTAATAGTTGGCTTTATACTGGGAGATCATTAAAATTCACATAAAGCTCCTTAAAGAGCCTCTTTCCTGGGTCATGCATCTAGGTGGAAGAAAAGCTTTAAAATAATTCCTACAGTTTGTTTTCCTAAATTGCAGATCTATACCAAAGTCCAATAATGCTTTCTGAAAATAGGATTTATAGCAAGGAGTTAAAGGGTCTTTCTGCTGAGAGTGAAAGCTAAAAGTGGATCTCTGGTCCCTTGCCAAATTCCATCAGTCCACAGAAATATTCATCAGGCAGATCAATAATTAAACCTGCTCTGCAGAAGTAATGCTGCGCTCGCCTCGGATGGCTCTGCAGCGCCTGTTCAGGCACGACTGCTTGTTTCAGTTTGTCTTCCAACTGAGCTCAAGGAGCATTCCCAAGATTGAAGAGTTTCTTTTGGAGAACTTGGGTTGACTGTGTGTTCAGGTTATTCTGAGTACATTTCCTTGGGGTGGGGGTGTTGGTTGTGTTCTGCATTCTCATCTGCTAGGTGAATTGCTGCTCTGCTGAGGTTTTAAAGGGTACAAAAGGGTGCATTTTTGGTGCAAAAAGTGGGTGGGATGGCAATAGCATTCCCTTAGTCAATGTGACTGAGTGAAGGAAGAATGTAATAACTAAATTTTATGGTTTTGCTAATGTGTTTGTTTTCTCCCTCTGTCTCTAATCCTCACATTTTCAATCCTCACTAGAGAGAGATGGCTTTGGGAGAGTGGGATAGCTCCTGTTTATTTCTTGTGCTTTACCAGTGAAATAGTAACAGCTCCATAGTTGCAGAATCTCTGTGACTTGTGGGGAAAAAACCCCTTCTACCTAATTAGCTCTAACTTCAGGCGAAATTCTCAGGGCTGTCTTTTTATCCTGCTTGCCAATGGGGCAAGTTTGATGCAGCTTTCAGTAAATGTGGCTTCTACATTTTTCAAAGCAAAGAGTTTAATTCCTACTCCTATCAACTGGAGAGAAGAAACGTGGTTTGTGCCACCTTCCAAGGGAGAAACTTGGTGTTGCACGAAGGATGTGCTGCAACTGAGACAGAACTGCCACTGGTAATGGTTTGCTTTCTGCTCTTTGAAAAATCCTGTCTTCCAGGCCTGCAATTATATATCTTTTATTTATAAAACCTCTCCTACAAGAGCACTTACTGTAGTGAAAACTAGCTGGGAAATAGTTTCCCATTAATTAAGCTCCTACGTATCATGAGTCTATTGCCTGTATCCTCATCTGCTGGATATACTGGCAGCAGCATCTTGTACAGTGTGTTAAACCCACTCAGATCATTCATCTCAACTGTGTCAATAAAACTCTGACTTGAATCTGGAGCCAGAGCAATAACAGCAGAGTTTCAGCAGAGTCACGGTTTGCCCGAGGATTGATCTGATAAACTGAGCCGTGTGATTTGATTCTCTTTGGTTTCTGCAGGGACCAAAAGTTTTCCTGAGCTATTGGCTGATGACTGTGTGACTGGTGCACCACTTGTGCAGGGGATAGAGGGGATGTCTTTATTTGGCCAGGTTGTGGAGAAAAGAGCAGCTCTGCCTTCTGAGGGGACAGAGGACTAATTGTCACCCAACTCTTGAGCAGTTCTGAAATGTTCTTCTGCATCCATAGTATGTCCTTATATCCCCAAGCAGCCCAAGAGACAATGCTGAGAGCTGTCTCCTTGGTTTCACACCTGGACCATTGGTGGACACCCTCCCAGGAGAACCTTTACAGGAGCCCTGTCAGGGTAGCTCTTCTTGGAGTCTCCCCTTTGGGTGCCCTGCCTGCCTTTGGGCTTCTGTGCTCCTCGGGACCTGTGGCAATGAGCCTTGGATGGACTGATGGATGGTTTTTTGTCTTTTAAAACTCAATCTGTGACCTCTCCTTGAGTCCTGTCACTGACCACAATGTACCCTTTGAGGACCTACTGACAGGGTATTCTGCAGGCAAGTGTGAATGAGCTTTGCCTCCACCATCAGCAGGGCTTCTGCGTTTGGGGCCAGGCTGGCACCAGGCGTGTTCACAGCCACCAGTCATCATATCACTTGCTCAGAGCTGCTGTCTGCTCAGGCAGAACAAACTCCTTCTGTCCTGGGAGAAATCTGGATGGTGTCTCTATTTCTAAGGGATGGCATCTCTAGTTCAGGCTGCAATTCCTCATTGGATTCAAATGTCTCCTTTCAGCCCACGCCACAAAACAATGAAACCCAGGATTTTGTATGTTCTTTCTACTTCAGCAGTTACATGTCTGAGCTCACATGCCTGAAAGTCAGGTATTGTCATGCTTAGCATCACAACCTGCTGACACATTGGTGGAGGCAGCCTTGAACATCACCTGAAGATCACAGGGAATTAAATCCTGAAATTGCATTAAGGCTCCGAGTTCTTAGCGTGCAGCTGCAAGCACCAAGCACTTCTCATTTCCTGCCTGCGTGGAATTTAGGAGAGTTCAGCTTTCTAATATACTTGATTATCTTTAATTGGGACTGTATTCAGTTTCCAAATGCCAAGCCTCTAAACTCAGTGGAAGACTCGAAACCTTCAGCTGGTGAGACAGTAATGGACAATACTCATGAATCGCGTTCTCCGTGCGATGCGAGACACAACCTCGCTGTCAGTAGAGCTTCAGCGGGGATTGCGTGGGTCCATGGGAGCACTTATCCTGGCCATTATGCAGCAGTGGGACAAGTTAATGGAGCAGATTGTCATGGGGGCTGGAGGAAGTAATGGCATAGGAAGGAAGATGTGATTTATGTGTGAGAGATAATACACTGCGTATAAAGTTTGAAAAATAATGTATGGAGTCAGCGCACAGGTAGAACTGTTAGTGTCAACTGAGAAAATTACACTGTATTTCTAGCAGCTCACTGCTTTCTTGAATAAGCTCTGTTAAAGGCTGAACTCTTCCAGACTTTGGTATTTGATTCAAGCTGAGTTACATTTGCATTAAAAAAAATTAATAAAAGCAGTCGTGTTATTTTCTGAAGATGACATTAAAGGAAAAAGGTGCTTGTGAAGGGGCTGAAATGAGGTGATGTTGATGCCTGCTCACCTTCCCTCTCTGTTTTGGAGCAACCCCTTTGAATCTGCCAGCATAGTGTCTTTGTAGGATGGATATAGCTTTTGGTACAACTTCCCTGAAAACCTGTAGGTGCTGCCTGGATGTTCTCCTTTTGTGTTGCTGGTGATCCTTCACATTCATTTGCTTTAGGTATCAGCATAGATATATTATTAGGTGTAGGTAGATTAGATTGGATATTAGATTAGATTGGATATTAGAAAAAAGTTCTTTCCTGTGAGAGTGGTGGAGCACTGAAACAGGTTGCCCAGGGAGGTGGTGGATGCCCCTGGATCCCTGGAGATGTTCAAGGCCAGGTTGGATGAGGCCCTGAGCAACCTGATCTAGTTGGGGGTGTCCCTGCTTCTTGCAGGGGGTTGGACTGGATGACCTCTGGGAGTCCCTTCCAACTCTAATCATTCTATGATTCTATGATGGTTATTCCAGCCTTCTAACTCCCCAGAGCAGAGATCCCGAGGCAGACACTTGACCTGTGTAGCACATTTGTGAATTGCTGCTTCATGTCTGAAGTTCCTCGGTCTGGCAGGTAAGTGACGATGGCAGGCAGCGCCGTGCCTCTTTCAGCTGCCATGCACTGGGAGCACAACGATGGGCTTGGCTTTTTGGGGACCTCTTGACATGATAGTTGTTGAGAGCTCAGTTGAAGAGCTGGATTGGTTGCACTGGATCAGTGTTTGCTGTATTTACCATGGTAGGATGATGTACTGGCATCGCTCTCCATTGTGCTCTTATGTTGCTTATCCTCAACTCAGGCACAAAGGAAGTAAATGGGATGAGTTGTGTGTCCATGTTTTGGTTCTGGGTTTTGGCTTCTTGTGTTAGGGCTTGTCTAGTGCTCAGAATAAGCGAAATGGGGGCAAAGTGGGTAAAAAGCCCTTTTGAGAAATTGTTCCAGAGTAGTTACAGCAGGTCTGGGCATGAAGCTATCCTGGGAATGAAGAGTTCTGTCTAGGTGAGAGCTGCACACTATGGTTGTCCATGTGAAGCTGTAGAGAGACAGAGCTTGGGGTGGGTGCCCCAAGCTTGGGATGGGACTGCTGGTGCCCCCAGCAGTCCCACCACTCTCCCAAGAGCTGAATGTGAGGACTGGGGTCTGGAGCTGCATTAGAAGATCAGGCTAAGTCTTCTCCTTAGACTTGCATCTTCTTAAGTGAGGTGTTTAGATGGCCTCAAGTTCACCCCATGCCAGCACGGGACCATGAATTATTTACTAACTGATTTACAAATTGCTTTCTTATTCTTGAGATCTGAAATCCTGGGATGAAACGTGAAGGAAACACATTGCAGGCAAACACCTCTCTGCCTTATTTTCCCCCCGTGGCTGTTAAGTACCTGAGTTGAAGGAGCAGGCAAGTGTGTCTGATCTGCTTGACGTAAAATCAAGGGTGACAAAAGTGGCTAATTGAGCACAGTGCTCCATCAGCTGCCTGCGAGCGGCACAGACCCGACTCTGGTGTCACACCACGCTCAGGGTGGGTGTCACATCTTCCAGGAGACGTGGTACAGCCTTTGATGGAAGATAAGAAAGATTTTATGCTTCTGCTTAGTAGAAATTCAAATAAAGGTGTTTTAAATGCAAATGTCTGGCTTGTTTTTGTGTTGTAAGGAGATGATCTGCCGCCTTAAAAATTGATTTGCCTTTCAAGTGTCGTGCAAACCTATTTTTAAGATTGTTAATACCTGTTTGCCTTGTAACCATTTGTACTCACTACAAAGCAGTATCAAAGTTTTCTGGGAGCGTGTGTGCAGGTGGTGCTACACCATGTAGCTGTGTGGGGAAGTGTCAGTTGTGGTTCAGCTGGGGATTAGGGTGGCTGGGATGGTGTGTGGCGGCGGCTCCCAACCAAGCAGTGGCCCTGATCCCACTCCAAACGTCATCTTGGAGGGAGAAGATAAATCAACTTACAGTTGCTGATCTTTGGGCTGATTGTTTCCTGCAACTGTAGCTGCTGAGCCAAATGTGAACACACAGAAAACATATGCTGCATTTTATTTGTAGCCTGTAAAGAAGATGGATTGAGACCATGTCACACCTGTTCAGTCAACAAACTATCACCGTGGCACCGAACAACTTCCTTTGTGATGCCTCTTAAACTGGGTCTGTAAATGGTTGAAAATGTTCTTCATCTTATCAGGTTTCTCTTTTGTTTGCAGCAAGGGAAGCCCTATGTCTTCGATAGAGTGTTGCCTCCGAATACCACCCAGGAACAAGTTTATAACGCCTGTGCCAAGCAGATTGTTAAAGGTAGGTGTTGCCTCGGGTGATTCCTGCTCGGGGTGGTGGTGGAGAGGGAAAATGATGTCTTGCTGTCCCCTCAGGCTATTAAAAGACAGGATAATAAATGTTTAGATGCCTGAATGGGAATTTATTAATTCCAAGTGTTTCCTTTTTTAAGGACTTGTCTGTTTTTAAAAAAATCCTAGTCAACCAAAGAGAAGGGCAGAAGGAATTGCAGTCATGGTTCCTTACTTTCTCCTGACACGTAGGTGCTGTTCCACACAGCTACTTGCTTGTTGTGAGATACATGTTCTCCATCCAGCGTGAGCCTGCTCAGCCTGGGATCAGTACAGAGTAGCTGCCTTGAGGGGCAGGATGGACAGTTAAAGCACAGCTTAGGAGGCACTGGTTCTGTAGCTGTTCCACATGCAGATAGCTTGGATTTAAACATGGAATGAGAACACAAGTGCCTGTTGGATAGTGGCCTATTTGTTTAAAACAAAACCTTCATAAACTCTTGAAATTTTAAGAGTTTAACTTGATAATCAAACTTTTTGGGTGTGTTTTAATTGCCTGCCACACTTCTCCCGCCATCCAAATCACCCTCAGACCTCCCACTCGGTTCTGCTGCTGGATGGTCTATCCATGATGGCATTACAACTGCTCCAGCATCTCAGGGGTCATGAGTAGCAGCAGGTCTCATTCCCTCACCTGGTCTAGTGTCTTTGTGTCCCCCAAAAGTTTGGTCCTTCATTGTTGTGTTTAAATCAAGGAATGCAGACACTGGGAGCGGTGTCAGAGTTGTGCTTTTGTACATACATGAGCCAACAATGTGTACTGACAGCCCAGAAGGCCAACCTCATCCTGGGCTGCAGTCCATGGAGTGTGGCTAGCAGATCGAGAGAGGGGGTTGTCCCCTTCTGCTCTGCTCTGGTGAGAGCCCCTTGCAGTGCTGCATCCAGAGCTGGAGCCCTCAGCACAAGAATGACATGGACCTCTTGGAGTGAGTCCAGAAGAAGGCATGAGGCTGGTCTGAGGGCTGGAGCACCTCTGCTACAAAACCAGGCTGAGAGTTGGGGTTGTTCAGCCTGGAGAAGGCTGTGGGGAGACTTCTGAGCCCCTTCCAGCCCCTGAAGAACCTGGCAGAAAGCAGGGCAGTTTGCAAGGGCAGAGAGTGGTAAGACAGGTGGTGGTGGTTTCAAACTAGACCAGGGGAGGTTTAGATGAGATCTGAGGAATAAGTTCTTTGATGGTGGTAGATCATTGGCAAAAGTTGCCTGGAGAGGTGGTGGAGGCCACATCCCTGGAGACATTCAAGGTCAGGCTTGTTGGGGCTCTGAGCAACCAGATCTAGTGAAGATGTCCCTGCTCACTGCAGGGGGTAGGACTAGATGGTCCCATCCAACCTAACGCAGTCTGTGACTCTGTTACACAAGGCTGTGTGTTAAAAACCACGGGATTTATGTGGCATGAGGGGTCTGGGTGCTCAGAGGTGCAGCAGTGTTGAAGTCCAGCATTTCAGCCACGGGGCTGGATCTGCTGGGAGCTTGTGTGTGCTGCAGTGGGGAGAGATCCCTGCTGCAAACCCTGTGCTCTGGCTGGAGGAAATCAGCTGGACTGCTTGCACAGCCTTGAGCAAAGTGATGTGCATGGAGCCTGGATGATCAGGGTGAGGTCCAGAAGCAAAATTAGGTGATGTTGGAGAGAGAAAATGACTCATAAGTTGCTTCTTCTCAGAGGGGAGCCCAATTACAGCGATTCTGACTTCAGGCAGGTAAGCCTGTTGTAACAGTGTGTGGGATTGGTGTTGTAGAGCTTAGAGATCATTACTTGGGACTGCTGACATTGCTCAACTTTTGGAAGTTTGGGGAACTGTTTCAATGCTGCAGTGTGTACTACCAGAAGCAGCTCTTTGGAGACTTGGGGAGGGTATTTATATCCCCTGAGGAAGCTGAAAACGGTGAGAGAAAGAAATCCCTGTGTGAGAGCAATTTGGAAGACCTAAATCACCAATTATCATTAACCAAATAGATAGGCAAATACTTTACAAAGTCCTATTTGGAAATAGGATCCAAGAATACTTTTGTGTGTGTTCATTTGGACCTTCTAGATAATTTGAAGGGCAAAAAAGTTTGAGGAAGAGGGTGTAGAAGAAAGGAAAAAAAAAAGAAATGGTGGGGGGGAGGTGGAGAGGGAAGAGAGTGATGGAGAAGGAAGGAAAGGAAGAGAGGGGAGATGAGAGTGTAAGATTCAGGAGGAAGGTAGCTGGAGTGATGTTCTTGAGCTCTGGGCTTGCATTACCTCATGTTTAATTTCCAGTTTAAAGCTGAATAAATTGAAGGATGTGAAACAAACTGGGCTGTTTCTGATAAACTGGAACAATGGGATTTACTTCATGGAAATATGAGCAGCGTGCATTGCCACATTCCAACTTGGAGCACTATTTAGATCCCTGAGCCTTTTTGTTGACAGTGTTTCAAGGTTACCATTTGTCATTGGATCTCATTATCCTTCCATGAAATAGCTGATGGTTTCATTGTGATTAATGTCACTACAGAATATGCCAGCTGGCCTAACAGGCTCTGAAACAATGGTTATAACCACTCTGTTGGCAATAAGAATGATCTAAATGAAGGGTTTTTTTCATTAAAATAAATGGGATTAGGTTTGAGCAAACAGGTCAATGACTAAGTCAAAGATTTTCACATTCCACACGTGAGAAATATTAGAAACAAGAGTTTTGTAGAAGAGGAGGAGCAATGTGTGTGTTACAGTGATTTGCAGCTGGGTGAACAATGGGCTGGTGTGTGTTCAAGGTACTGCCAAGGACAGAGGGACCAGGAGTGGAAGCTTGTGGGGGTTCATCACTGGGGCAATGCCAGGCTCTGGAAACTTGCACAGTTCTTTTTAAACTAAGGAGTATCACTAAATCTGAAAGGGAGCAGTAGGGTGTGATTACCACTGCTTTTGGTTTGTTGCCCGTTGTGCTCTACTGTTAGAAACGAGCTTTATCTTCTGTGGTGGTTTGACCCTGGCTGGAGGCCAGACTCCCACCAAAATCGCTCTGTCACTCCCCTCTTAGATGAACAGGAGAGAAAATACATGTTGAGAGGCTTTGGAGTCAAGATAAGGACAGGGAAAGATAATTCTCCAATTAGTGTCACGGGCAAAACAGACTCAACACAGAAGAAAGGGAAGAAAACTCTAATTTATTGCACTACACAGACAGAGAAACCAGAGTCGGGTAATTAGTACAAACAGCTCTTAAAACAGCACCCCTCATCTCTCCTTTCTTTGCAGAATGACCTTTATTCATGATTTTCTCCTCCCCAAGATGGCACAGGGGGAAACGGGGAGAAATAGGGAATGGAGGCTTCAGTC
>VXBZ01012465.1:83922-94543 GCA_013399135.1 Heliornis fulica | reverse complement strand
CTCTTATCTCTTTCTGTGGGCTGCAGGTGCTGCCAGGGCCTTGTTCCAGTGTAGGTCACAGATTCTTCCCTGTTCCCCCTGTTCCTCCCCCTGCTCCATGGTGGGCTCCTGCCTGGCCCAGGTGCCTCTCCATGGGCTACAGGTGGCGTCTCTTCATTCTCCATAGGCTGCAGGGACACCTGCTTCACCATGGTCTTCTCCACAGGCTGCAGGGAATCTTCTCTCAGTGCCTCCTCCCCCCCCCTTCACTGACCTTGGTGTCTGAAAAGGTTCTTATGTCTTTCACTCCTTTCTCTGGTGGCAAAATGTGGCTGTTTGGGTTTTTCTCTCTCTAAAATGTGATTCCCAGAGGCCTGTGACCAGCGCTGATTGGCCTGACTGGCCTTGTCAGCAATGGAGTTTGGGAGTTTGCCCAGCTGGGATTTACTTTGTTGGACCTCTAAGAAGCTTCTAGCTGCTTCTTAAATAAGCCACATTGCAAAATCACCACATCTCAATCTGCACATTCGAATGTCTGTGTTGGGGTTTTACAGCTTTCCTACAGCATCTTTGAGGGGATGATGTGTAATGGTCTGAGGTACTGCTGAGCTGGGAGCATGTCAGCATTTAACACCTGCATGTTTGTGTGTGCTGTGAGGAGCAGAAAATGGCTTTAATGGGTTTTTTGGGTGATGAGGTTGTTCTTGCTGGGTAGTTCGATGACGTATTATTCTGGATACAAGTACAGGGCTCAAATGCTGAGCTGCAGGATGAGATACTCGAGAGATGGAAAACTCTTGAGAGTGGGCTTTTGTGGGGAGGGTAAGTCAAACTGCTCATTGGTGTAGAGGGAGTTGGACCAGGAATTAAAATCATTTGGACCGTTTTTTCTTTGTTATGCAAATATCCCAATGGATCTTTGTTCAGTCACTTGGTTCATCTGTTTCCCCCTTCCTTGCTCTTAAGTTTAGTGCAGGCTGTTTCTGTCAGGGACTGTCTTCTCTCATTGTTCAGTTGGCAGATGGTATATTCATGGAGTATTCACTATCTGAAGGTGAAAGGCCCTCCAACAAAACCAATTTCCCCTACTGTGGAGACCACCAACCTTTTCAGTTGCTGGAATTGCAAAGGGTTATTTTCTTAGAGAATAAAGTATTTTTTGCCAGTTGGGAAGGTAAAGTATTTACCTATGCTTCCTCAAGCAGCAATGTATCTTAGTATGTATAGATGCAAATTGTGAGCAATTTTCTTACATAACAGCTGATTAATCAGGTTATTCCCCCCCGCCAATTCCTGCCCCAGGCTGTGTACCGGTATAGAGTTGACATCATACCTTGCATTCACCTGCAGATAAGCCTTTTTTTTTTTCTTTAAATTAAAAATAATCTTTAAATGTTAACCAGGTTTGGCAAAGAGAAGGAGTAGTAGTGAACTCTTAGATTGTGTTTAAGTGGGGACTGAATGTTTTAAGATCCCAGTCACATGAAATTGGCCTCTCTTTAGAAGCCTCTTTGGTTAAGTATCGGGTTGAAGGCATGACCTCAGGATAGCATTGCATTATAGTTAGACATCTGGGGGTTTTATCTGCAAAAGTATTCATAATTTCTGGCTTTGAACTTGGCTTCCTTAAAGCAAGAATAAGAAGTGTCTCTAATAATAGCAGCGAGGATGCTCAATTCCCACCAAACATTAATACCAGGATGACAGTGCTACTCTAGAGTCTCTAACTTTGTCATTCTCCTGGATTTTGAGATTGGAAAAATCTCCCTGGTAATACTCTGTGGAGGTCTGTACAACCTCAGGTGTGGCTGTCCTCTTCAGCTTTCCAAAACACAACTTGCCACAACTGCAGGTTGCACTCTATGTTTAAATAAAATAGATATTTTTAAATGGCTTTGCTGCCATTTCATCCTCATTTGGTATTACTCTATAGGAAATGTGTGTCTGTGTTGTGATTGGCTCAGAAAAAAAAATCTCTTTCCCTCTCTTTTTCTTTTAAATCATCTTTTTGTGGCTTTATCTCAATTTTTTTCACACTTCTTTCTTCATTCTTTTTATGTTTTTTTAACATAATTATTTAATTTTCCTTCCCAGGAAGGAAATTGTATGGAAATACAAATAAGGAGATTGTGTGTGTGTGTTTATGTAACATAGTAATAATATGACCTTACATGCAATAATACATGTATTATTTTTGTGTATATATTTACTATAAATGTGTATATATATATATATACACACAAATTATTTTTCATCCCCTCTATTTGTATAGATGCAGAGGGTGAGAAATAAAACAAATATTTTGTTGGCCAACTCTAAAAGCAGGAGATGCGTTTGGAAGCGGGGACAAGAACCTGTCTTCCCTCCCACATGGCAGCTGGGCTTGGGGCACTGCTCTTAGTCCCCTTTTCCTTTTATTGTCTCTCTGCTGGTGTCATGTCCTCTCACCCCCTCACCACCCCCAGCTGTCTTTCTGTGACAGAGCTGTGGTACTGAGGACGATGCATCCTTCCCAGGGCAAGATGGGGGCCTGGGTGTCTTTCCAAGGGGCCTGGTGGGAACCGGTTTGTAGTTTGAAGTTTTCCTTCATTCTTTATTAGCAACTATTGGAAGTATTACATTTATNTATATATATATATACACACAAATTATTTTTCATCCCCTCTATTTGTATAGATGCAGAGGGTGAGAAATAAAACAAATATTTTGTTGGCCAACTCTAAAAGCAGGAGATGCATTTGGAAGCGGGGACAAGAACCTGTCTTCCCTCCCACATGGCAGCTGGGCTTGGGGCACTGCTCTTAGTCCCCTTTTCCTTTTATTGTCTCTCTGCTGGTGTCATGTCCTCTCACCCCCTCACCACCCCCAGCTGTCTTTCTGTGACAGAGCTGTGGTACTGAGGACGATGCATCCTTCCCAGGGCAAGATGGGGGCCTGGGTGTCTTTCCAAGGGGCCTGGTGGGAACCGGTTTGTAGTTTGAAGTTTTCCTTCATTCTTTATTAGCAACTATTGGAAGTATTACATTTATTTTTTTACCCAAAAGCTGCATAAATGGGTGGCCCTGTGTAAGACACTAAATTCCTGTGCCTGGAGCAAGTCCAGCCCAGTAATCCTTTCAGTGGCCGTGAATGGCCGGGGTCTGGGCCTCACAACCAGCTGGCTTAGAGCCCTCCCACGGGGTAGGCCTTAACCACGGCGAACTGAAACCCGGGTGTTTCCATATCTTAGTGCAATATGGAATGATTCATTCTACCTCAGAGAATGAATGTAGAGTTTCAATAAAGTGCATTCCTGTTTGTCTGACTTGTTCTTGCTTTGCTCTCCTGCTTTGTAGATGAAAATGGATGAGGCCGTGAATTCTCGAGGGTGTTCTCGGAGTAGGAATATGCAGTATGAGTTTATGCCATTTCTCTCTGGTGCATGATGGCTTAAAATGCAGGCAGTTAAGTTCTCCCTTTCCCATGTTACACAGGTGCATTGGATACTGTCTAGTGTCCAGAGATATTTTTTACCCCCAGGGAAGTGAGAAAAGATGTCAGTAATTCTTCACTTCTCTAATTCGGATTCTGTTATGGGTTTCTTTTACCCCAAAGATAGCTAGTTAATGTCATATTTTTCTCATTCTTTATTGCACAAGCAATTTTCTAGTTGAGCTTCAACATTGTGGAAGACTTCCAAACTGCAGATAATCCAGCTCTAAGTTGTCCATATGAGGTTTAATTGTTTCCCTTCTTCTTACAGATGTTCTTGAAGGCTACAATGGCACAATCTTTGCTTATGGACAGACGTCATCAGGAAAAACACATACCATGGAGGTACGATAGTAAAATTAAATCAGTTTGGTAGCAGCAGTAGAATTATGCATACAAAATACTAAAAAAAGCCAGCTATCAAGTGGTCAGCACTGTCTGACATAAAGTACGATATCTGAGTATGTTTAGCTTTTATTGCCTTTTAAGCTGTAGTATTTCTTTCAATATGGAGTTTTTTTCAAGAGATATCTACAGATATTTAGCTAAATTAACAAATAGTGAGTAGAAAATATCAAGTCTCGCTTCTCTGTATTTGCCATAACAGTTCAGGTATGTTTGTATTTTAAAAAGGGATGTGTATATTTTAAAGGATTTGAGTAAGACTGGTTTACTCACAAATGAGAACTGTAATGAGGGTCTGCAGAGTTCTCCTGCATGGAGGATTATGACAATTCATGCCTTGGTTATTGGTTTTCTCCTTTGCACTCCCCTTCTGGGAATACCACTCTTGCACGCTGCAGCACAGATGAATGAATTTGGGAATTGTTGCTTTGGAGGAGAAGAATTCCAAATTATATGGAATTACATTGTCTGAAATCATGAGTCTATTCATGTTTCTGTTACCAGAAGTGTGACAGTGTAGTTTAGGGTTTTTTTCATGTGTGTGTTAAGCATTCAGGTATTTTAGTCTCTTGCTATAAAAAAGGAAGATCATTAAAGCATTTGATCAGTGTATCTGTTCCATCACCAAGCACTACAGTCTGGGTCTGTATGTCTTGGAACATTTCAGTTCAACTGTAAACTTTAACCAGCAAAATTTTTTGCTAAAGAAAATGAAAAAAAACAAAACAAAACAAACCAGCATCAGATGGTTTTGCTACAAGATTGACACTGGTGACCTGTGTAACCTGAAGGTTAAAGGAGAAGGGAAGCAATATTCTTTGTAGCCAGCAGGCCCTGGTGAAATTGCTGTTCGATTGCCATGGTTGCTCCTTTCCTGGAGGATGCAATAACTGATGCCTCATGTCTAATTAAGTCTGTCCTTGTGAGGATGGGGGAAATCACTCGCTCAGCCCTCACAGATGGCACAATGGCTGAGTAATCCACCAGCTCTGAGTGTAATTAAATCAAAATGTCTGCAGGGCTTGAGCTGGTGCTTCCACATGGCATGGGGAAAGATCTCTTAAAGCCAATTTATATTCAGAATTACAAGCAGTGATAAAGAAAATGACTGTAGAAAAGCTGCTGTTTTACTCCTTTAATAAAGAAAAAGCAGTCATTTTTAAGTGGAATCAAATCTGTATTCAGTTTTAATCCCCTTATTAACCCAACATCCTCTTGTAAAGTTGCTAAAGTGTGTTGCAGAAGAAAAAAATAGTCTGAAGTTGAAGAAATAGTAAATCCTCTTGGTAAAGCTGTTATGGAGGATTTTCTGGGAAATGTGAAATGCTTCCTAGTGTTAGTGTTAAGGTTAACCAGGACATGGTATATAATATAGCTAGGATAGGCTTTCTGACATACACAGGTCTTTCTCCTGTACTGCATAAAACATTTTCCAAACTGTATAGCAGGATATAACCAAAACCTTCTTTAAAAATAATGTATTTTTGCCCATAAGATTATATTAATGGGCTTTGACCTTATAACAGCATTGTCAATAGTGGGTCCCTATAGATTGGGGTTGTTAAGTCAACATCCTGAAATAAGCCAGCGCTGTCTCAAGCGTTACACTTCACCAGCTCCTGTCTGCCTGCTATGTTTAAATGTGGAAATGAATGTTCTTATTAAGATGAGAGGCTTTAATGAGCAGAGAACTCTCCGTCCTGGTGCTTTGGGGGGGGTTTACTAACTGTCTTGTCAGCAGGGCAGCAGCCACAGCATGTTTCTCTAAACTCTTTCAGAGGTTACAGCAAAATGCATGAGGGTGGGGTTGGGTTTTGTTTGGGATTTATCCCAGCTTTCCAGTGAACAGCCTACTGTTACCATTCCCTTCCAGTTTATGGTCTCTGTAAATTTCAGTGGAACCTGCTTCAATCTTCTCTTGTTTTAATAAAAATCCATTGATGATCCAGTAAAAATGATATTGTTTTAATACATCAAAGACTGCTGGTGTTACAGAGTTTTTAAGGTCTTAACTCATTGTTCATGAAGCTGTGAATGTGATCTCGCTTCACCGAAGTTTCTACTGACTTAGAGTGAGAAAGGCCAAGACGTTGTAGAAGCCTTAGGCTGAGCTAGCACCCCAGCTCCCCCAAAGCTGCTGTAGAAAAGGGGACACTGCCTAGCTCTAGCATTTCTCCTTCTGTTGCTGTGTTAGCAATCATTGTACATCTTGTCGTGCTGCATAGCATAGCTCTACCTTTAGTTTCATTCATGCGTGCTGAAGAACACCCAGGAAATCTCTTTATTCTAGTGTAGAAAAACCTCCCTCTTTTGGGAAGACTCTCTCCATGTGTCAAGACAAGGTAGTTGGTTTTAGTGAATATTTTTCAAGGACTTCTTCAAGGAGAAGGGCTGGACAGTGTGAAAGGTGTATTGTGGCCTCTGCTCGGTAAGAGCGCTGTGTGATGGACCGGAGTGCTGTGCTGGAGAGGGAAAACAAAGTGTTGGGGTGGCTGAAGTGTCTGTTCTGCACACAAGCTTTCCTCTTTGTCAGGGATTTAGTTTATTTAATCACCTTTTTTTTTTTATTCCCATAGTCTGAAATAAAATGGGGTATCACACAACAAGGACTCTCTTAGTTTTTGAGAAGCTTAATAGGATGCCAGGTATGGTACAGCATTTAACTGCTTCCCCTGCAGAAGGTTACATTGTTTGTATAATACAGATAAAATATTCATGGTTTAGATACAGCTGACTGCTGCTTTATCAGGAAAGCAGTCAGCAGTGCAACTGATTTACCTCTTCCACCCCTCCTTTTTTCCCCTTCAGATGTGCAATTCAAGGACAGAATCCTAGTAACTGCTTTAAATACAAGCTTTGAGGTAGAGGGAGAGATTCTGTCAGCTCTTCATGTTAAATTTCCTTCATCCTCGGTTGATCAGTAGAGGTTGACTGTCATTTCACCAGCTTTAGCATAAAGGAAGCAATGTCTAGAAAGAGCATCAGTACACTGGGAAAGGCTGAGACACTTGGAAAAACAGGTTAATGGGACTCACCAGTTGTTCACAAACATGTGTACTATTGAGAAACACATGTATGCTTCTATGATTTTCTTCCTATTTTGCTAAAAATTGTTGGCATGTAATAATTGCTAGCAATTACAGATCAAATCTGACCTCCTGTGATTTGGGCTTGTGTGATTAACTGCTGTATTTAGGAAAAAAATAAAAAAACCCTGACAGTATTTGGAGTAAGATGCTTTGTTGTGCTGCTACAGGCAGTAGCTCAGAAGGTATATTCGAGAGATACAGCGTGAGTTTCTAGACATTGTTCTGATGGAGCCTTATGACTGCTAACTTTTTATTACATATTTAAGCAGTTTCTTAAAAGATTTGGATATAACAGTGCAGTGTACACCAGAAAAGGTTTTTATTTTGAGTTGATATTTCTGTTCAGTTTTCAGGGGGTGTTTGCTTTTCTCTACACGTCTGGTGGTTTCAAGAAGAGCAATGCCACTAAAAGGAGCCATGCAGCCAGGGAAATTGGTGTTTTATGTAATATTTGGTCCTTGAAACACCAGAGGAAGGTAGTTGTGCAAATTAACACGGAGACCAGTAGTGTTTGCAGGGCACAGTTCTCTGGCAGTAGGCCCAGCAAGCTCAAATCAGAATATATCACTCTAATCCCCAAATCCCCGCAACCCAGATTTCCCTTCAGCCTTCTACCCTAGTGGTGGAAGAGAAACAAAAATGCTTTAATACTCTTGTTTTCTGACGTGTTTCCAACTATCTGATTTAGCCAGGAGAACCAGGTGGTAGTTTGTATGTTTGTGTTTACTCATCTGCCTTCCATGGGAGAGTGCCAGTGTAAAGAGCGTAGGACGGCACGCTTGGCACATGGCAGGAGCTGACAAAACAAATAGGTGCTCTGTGGGGTGAGGAGTGTGAACAGGTCGAGTTGTTCTGCCACCTTTTCTGTGTGCTTCTAGCAAACAACCCCCCCCTGAGCAGCAGACATGTTCACAGGGGCTCATGGGAGGAAGGTGCGTTTGGACAGAGCTTTGCTCCTCCCTTGTGCCTGAGCAAGGCTTTGTGTGGCTCTTGTGTCCGCAGGGAAAGCTGCATGACCCTCAGCTCATGGGAATCATTCCAAGAATTGCACATGACATCTTTGATCACATCTACTCCATGGATGAAAACCTGGAGTTTCACATAAAGGTAAATGCGGAACGACGGGTTGCGTAACGGCTTGGACGGGAGAAAGTTGTGCTGGATGGGAAATCTGGATTCGTGTTGCAGTGTTGTGCTGCAGAATTTTTCCTGTTCCTTTTTTGTCACTAAAACTCCCATTTCTGTGGACATTTACTAGAAATAACCCAATCCAGTTACAAGCATTTGATAGATCTTTTTCTGAGTGTATTTTCAGCTCAGGCTTGCTGCTACGTTGATCACAGTTAGAGGCTGGACAGCTTGGTGAGAAGAACACTTGTTTCACTGCTGCTTCTCCAAAGGTTGTACCTCAGCTCCTCTAGTCCTGACCACAAGCACCATTGATCTAGTGGTGTCTGAGACAATATGTGATTCCTGTCTCAGTGATATAAACAGTTCTCCATAGTCTGTGGGTTTGAAATGGAGAAAAGTTGGCTTTGGGCAAGTTAAAGAAGGATGTTTAGAAGTAATTTTCAGCTCAAACACCTATGTGTGGGTTCCTTGAGATGGTGAGTCTCAATTTGGACATCTACTATGTTTTTCCATGGCCCTATCGTGATCCCAACCATCTATTTTCTCAGATATTTTTGAGGGACCTTTAATTCCTCCTGTCCATCCTGTCTCCTGGGGAGCGGGAAATTGGTCAGTCCGGCAGAACTGGGGTCAGGCTACAGCCTTCTAAGTGAACATGAGTAAAGTGACCCTATGGCTTGCAGGAGAAATGAGTGCTCCTCTGTGTCATCCCTCCCCCAAGACACAGAAAATAGACCTCTGAATCAGCTCCTGATCTTGTGGAAGGAGCAGGTTGTTTTGTATCAAGACCTTCTCATAGCAGGGTCTGTTTGTGGGCATGATAACGAAGTACAGGGAGGAGAAGCAGAAATACAAAGTACAAATAAACCATCCAAGCATTTTCATAGAATCATAGAATTTTTTAAGGCTGGAAATGACCCCTAAGATCATCCAGTCCAACCATTAACCTACCGCCACCAAGTCTACCCTTAGACCATGTCCTCAAGCACCGCATCTCCCCGTCTGTTAAACCCCTCCAGGGATGGGGACTCAACCCCCTCCCTGGGCAGCCTGTTCCAATGCTTGAGGACTCTCTCAGGACAGAAGTTCTTCCTAAGATCCAACCTAAATTTTCCCTGGCGCAGCTTGAGGCCATTACCTCGAGTTCTGTCGCCTGTTACTGGGGAGAAGAGACCAACCCCCACCTCACTGCAACCTCCTTTCAGGTAGTTGTAGAGAGCAATAAGGTCTCCCCTCAGTGTCCTCTTCTCCAAACTAAACACCCCCAGCTCCCTCAGCCTCCTCGTAGGGCCTGTTCTCCAGACCCTTCCCCAGCTCCCTCAGCCTCCTCGTAGGGCCTGTTCTCCAGACCCTTCCCCAGCTCCCTCAGCCTCCTCGTAGGGCCTGTTCTCCAGACCCTTCCCCAGCTCCCTCAGCCTCCTCGTAGGGCCTGTTCTCCAGACCCTTCCCCAGCTCCCTCAGCCTCCTCGTAGGGCCTGTTCTCCAGACCCTTCCCCAGCTCCCTCAGCCTCCTCGTAGGGCCTGTTCTCCAGACCCTTCCCCAGCTCCCTCAGCCTCCTCGTAGGGCCTGTTCTCCAGACCCTTCCCCAGCTCCCTCAGCCTCCTCGTAGGGCCTGTTCTCCAGACCCTTCCCCAGCTCCCTCAGCCTCCTCGTAGGGCCTGTTCTCCAGACCCTTCCCCAGCTCCCTCAGCCTCCTCGTAGGGCCTGTTCTCCAGACCCTTCCCCAGCTCCCTCAGCCTCCTCGTAGGGCCTGTTCTCC
Organism: Heliornis fulica; assembly: GCA_013399135.1. Classification (NCBI taxonomy): domain Eukaryota; kingdom Metazoa; phylum Chordata; class Aves; order Gruiformes; family Heliornithidae; genus Heliornis; species Heliornis fulica. Next base: position 84,708 of record VXBZ01012465.1, on the reverse strand, counting down.
AGACCCTTCCCCAGCTCCCTCAGCCTCCTCGTAGGGCCTGTTCTCCAGACCCTTCCCCAGCTCCCTCAGCCTCCTCGTAGGGCCTGTTCTCCAGACCCTTCCCCAGCTCCCTCAGCCTCCTCGTAGGGCCTGTTCTCCAGACCCTTCACCATCCTCGTTGCCCTTCTCTGGACACGCTCCAGCACCTCAACGTCCTTCCTGAAGTGAGGGGCCCAAATTAATTAAATTAAGGCCATTTTAATCTATTTAAAAATAGTACTTTAATTTTAAAACACTGGGCTCCTTAAGAAGAGACACCTCTGAATAGTTACAGAAATAGTTTCCATAAGAGCTACACTGATTTCTCCTAATGGTCTGTAAAGTTCTCCTGTGGTTCTTGCTGGTCTACAAGAGCACTTGGATACTGACAGACAAGGACCCCCTTGGACAAGGCATAATAAATTCATGTCCCTGCAGAGGATTATCAATTCATAAGGCCCACTGTGCCAGCACTGGGTTGTTTCAGTGGTTTCCTATCAGAGCTGACGTTTCTGAGCACCGTAACAGGAAGCTGCCTCAGTAGCGGCGAGGGAGCGGGTGACTAGACAAGGAGCTGTCACCCACAGAAGTGCATGTTCTGTCGCCGCGAGCGGCACTTTAACCACACTGTCACTCTCTCTTAATAACCAGCTCATGTTGGGAATTGATTGTTTTTTCCTCTCCCTCTTTAGTAGAGTCACAGAATCTCAGACTGGTTTGGGTGTGAATGGATCTCAGCCACCCCAGAGACACCCCTGCCATGGAGCA
>VXBZ01012465.1:72503-83591 GCA_013399135.1 Heliornis fulica | reverse complement strand
CATGTGCAGGACCTAGATCTTGGCCTAGTTGAGGACACCTGTTTTGACCAGGGAGGAGAACTTGGTATCTCCTGTGTGTGCTGGCCCTCAGCAGTGTGTCGAGAGGACACAGCAGTGGAGTCTGGGTGAACCTGAGTGTTGAAGTGAGTTGGTCCAGAGGGTGGCTTTGTATGGCACACAGGTGACATGAATGCACAAAAGCAAAATATCTCTGTATTTAATAGCAGTTGTCACATAGAAGTTCAACTTATCAGTATAAAAACCCAGAGATTTCTTTTTCATGTGGTAAAAAAAATGTTACTTTATTAAATAGATTTTACTGATACCTACAAGTTTGCCATCTAGTAAATAATCCCTGGGTAAAGCTTGCTTAGAGCACAGCTGGGTCCCATGCCCCTAACATGTGTCTGTGGGTCAAATACCCTTTATTAGCAGTCTCATTCCTTCCTTCTGCCTCTCCTGAATCTAGTTAGTTACTTTTTTCTAAGACAATCATCTCTCTATTACATAAAAAGCTCATTTTCAGTTCCTTTGGGCTGTGACTTGAGGCAGAACCTTTACATATGCTTCATTTAAAAGTTAAATTTTATATACATATATATATATATATTGCCTGGGCACGTGTACCTTGTATGTTAAAGCACTGAAGGTGCTGTCTGCTTTTGTGCTGGTGCTTATCAATATACCTCCCACAGGTGAGCAAACCTGACCCTTCTTGTGCATTGATTTAATTCTATTCAATATTTGTGTCAATTTTGCCCATGTAAAGGAAAAGAAAAAAGATTTCTCTGAAGGTTGGGGTTTTTTTTATACTTTCCTGATGAATCATTGATAAATGGAGAAAGATCAGTGACTTGTAAATCACTCAAAACACGTTCACATGGATGATGTCATTCAAAGGACATGGGGGGTGGGGTTTATTTTTAGTTCAGTGCTTTTTATTTTGACAGATATGGAAATGTAAGTTTGGAGATTTTAAAATCCCCAACATTTAAATCTGTAATGTTTATGATTACTTCATTAGGTTTCCTACTTTGAGATATATTTGGACAAAATAAGGGACCTGCTGGATGGTAAGTTCTGCATTTCTTATGTGACTGAGAGCTCTTTGGCTGGGTGTAGTGCTTTGAGTCAGTGCTTAAGGGGAATCAGTTACTTTCTTGGAGAGGGATTTCAGTTTAAGCCCTATGGTGGACTTTGGGACAGAGAATTCTGCTGTTCAGGTTGTTTGATCCCTGAGCTGTCTGTGCCCACCTCTGCACTGCTACGTTGTTGGGGTGTAAATCAGTGAGTGTGGAGCAACTGACAGACCTCAAGGCAGGTCTGAACCTCCTTGGCAATGTATGTTCTTAAGGTAAACCTGTAACTTAAAAACACTGAGGGCTTTTTTGTTAAATTTAGGATACATTCAATTCAACATAGGCCTCGTGTTGCCTATTAGGTAGAGGGTGTTGGGAGTGATTTGTCTCTCATGTGATTTGTGTATCTGAATGTTAATGGAAGTGTGAATCCCAGAATCCCAGACTGCTCTGGGTTGGGAGGGACCCCAAGGGTCATCAAGTTCCAACCCCCCTGACACAGGCAGGGCCACCAACCTCCAGGCCTGCAGCTAGACAAGGTTGCCCAGGACCCCATCCAACCTGGCCTTGAACCCCTCCAGGCTTGGGGCATCCCCCCCCTCTCTGGGCAGCCCCTTCCAGCCCCTCACCACCCTCTGCATGAAGAACTTCCCCTGATCTCCAACCTGACCCTTCCCTCCTCCAGCTTCAATCCATCCCCTTGTCCCACCACTCTCTGCCCTTGTGAAAAGCTGATTCCCCTCCTGTCCATACACTCCCTTGAAGTCCTGGGGGGCTGCAGTGAGGTCCCCCAGCAGCCTTCTCTTCAGCATGTGTGTGCTGAGTCAGTCTGAAGATAGAGAAGTGCATGTTTGTGGTAGCACCAGCCCTGGAACGTGGCTTTGAGGGTTTGGAATTCCAGGGAGCTGTTCTGTCGCTTTTGAAATTCTTGCTGTGTTAGCAGAATCCAATTTGCTCTGTGTTTAACTCATCTGAGCGATGAACACAAGCTTTTGTGACACAAAATTGACTTTTAAAGAGACAGGTAGGACAGTGACAGAACAAAACTCGAGTTTTATGGAATGGGAATGCTGGTAATTCATAGGGATTGGGACCTGAGTACCCTTCTCATTTCCAGTTTAATACCTTGCCAGTATTTGCCTCTCATGCCTATGGCTGCCACATCATTACCTGTGGAATATCCATACAACCTCCATGTTTCATTACCTGTGGAATATTCTTAACAACCTCCATGTTTTCTCCCCAGTGTCAAAGACAAACCTCGCTGTACATGAAGATAAAAACAGAGTCCCATATGTTAAGGTACGAGGCTGATTTGATGCTCGGTTTTCAGTTCCTTCTCACCTGTCATTTACTTTGCACATTTCCACTGGTACTTCAGTGCTTTTGCTGAAACTATTCAACCTATGTTTAGAGTCTTGGATGTTCATGTAGTATTTGTCCCTGAATCTAAACAGTTTCCTGAAATATTAATGGGCTTGAATCACATTTGCTGTGTTTTTCTCACTTTAAACATTTATATTTTGTTGGTATGGTGTTAAATGTTGAGTATTTGTATTCATTGGGTATGAAAGCATCTTGAAGAGTATTGCTCTTTAATACTTTGTTGCATAGTTGCTGTAATCTCACAGTAGTTTAGAATGACTTTTTGGGGTTAGGAATTTGTTTTCTGGCTTCCTGGGCCCTAACCTTAGATGTAATAGACTTGTTAGGAACATATGTGAGCATTCATAATAAATATATACATTTGTTCTGTTTATTCTCACCCTGGGGATAAAATGGATAAAACCATTCCACCAGTAATATTGCATTAAGGCAGAGAACAAAGACTGTGCATCTTCTTTTGTAGTTTGAGAGAGAAAAACTAATTTGGATATGTAATCTGACCAAAATTACTGACAGGAGGGAACATACCCTGTATCACTCCATGTGTTCACATATAGAACTCTGCTGTGTGTTTGGATTTGACTGAGTCCTTAACAGTCTCAAAGTCATGCAGGGGGACTCTGGTCCATTGCCTCGCTAATGAGCATGTTTGGTGTTGATGGTTCTTCTAATTATTTCATTAATCATTGCTAAATATTCATCCTGGTGACATTTGGAGTATTAGACTTCCTAACCTTCTCTGTTTTCAACTTGCATCTTTCTAGGGTTGTACAGAAAGATTTGTATCTAGTCCAGAAGAAGTGTTGGACGTCATCGATGAAGGGAAAGCTAACCGTCACGTAGCCGTGACAAGTAGGTATTGTGGGGGGGGTTCTGGCTGTGAGGTGTGGGTGGTGCAGCTTCCTGATGGTGTCTTGACTCTGTTTGTTCACACAGTGCTTTGAGTGACTCATGTGAAGGATGTAATGATGCACAAATTATACTGCTTGAAAATTAATAGACTGGACTCTTTTTACCGCTTCACTGCGTACAGAAACATTTATTGACTGATTCAGCTTTGAGAACTCCTGACTTTAATACATGACATTATGTAGTAGTGTTCCATGAAACATCAAAATATGTGTTGTTTCTCAGAAGGCTTTGATCCAAGCAGAGAGCTTGGCAGAACCTCAGCTTGTAACTCAAATCTTGGTGGTGGGGTAGGGTGAGGTTTTGTTTATTTCAGATTTTATTTTATATTTAATTATATATTTTTTCTTTAGTTTTTCATTGTATATTTCATTTTTTATGATGCAATGGGTGACTTCTTTCTCTTCCATGTCTCTCCCTCCTTGCTTTGCTCAGTACTGTATCACTTTATCTTCCACATGCCTTTCTCATGACACTAATAAAAATTCATTAACTTTCTTTTTTCTGAGAAAAGTTTCCTCCTGTTGCTTCTGCTCTTCTGTATAACAAATAATATCCAAATACACCTTTTGCTGTGATACTGTTACCTGTTGCATTTCCTGCATACAGAAAAGTTCTGACAAAAGTTGGCAGAGACTGAATTTTTACTTAGACCAAAAGGCAAGGAGCAAATTTGGAAAGGTTATTGAAAATGTGAGTTGGAGGTGGAGGAGAAAAAGGGACTTCAGAGAAATACAACCATTGTTGTGAATAGGGGAAAGAGAAAACAGATGTGAAAGTGCTTTACCTTGTCTGAAATTCTATTTTCTTTTGCCACTTCATTAAACTTCAAAATATTTAAAATATTAAACAAAAAGCATAATGTGGTTACAGTCACACTTAGAAGAGCAGAAGCTGGAACTGTGGCTGTGTTTTATCAGCTGCCTGTGTGAAAGAGGATTTTTAACTAACTAAGCAATAAAAATCACTCTGAAATTTGAATTTAAATAATGGGGTTTTGATGAAAATTTGAGCTAAAACGTTGGAAGGTCTCCACACACAGTTGTCCTGAGATCTGCCCAACTCTCTTTGTTGTAATTATTATTATTGTCTTTAATTTCTGTTTGCTCAGCTGAAAATCATTCCTCCATCAGGGATGCTGAATGTGCATCCTCATTGTAGTTCTGTGTTGAAACAGTGTCTGTTGTATCCCAGCAGATTTTTTGTGAAGTCTTTCATAGAATCACAGAACATACTGAGTTTGAGGGGATCCATAAGGATCATTGAGTCTTTGCTCAATGAATGAAGCATAAAAGGACAGAACCTCTGTTTTTTACTCTGTTTAATATTATTTTATTATTCTTATGCTATGATGATTGTGTTTTTTTACCATTTCTGATCACATTTTATTGCCTCAAGGAGAAAAAAAAACAAAAAGAAAGAAGAAATAATAAAAAATAAAGGGCTTATTTTTCAAGGCTGTAATTTATCATGAATCCTGTTAATTTGGTCATGTTGGGAGAAAGTAGGAGCACATTCTATAGCCCATGAACTCTGTTTTGCAGCTTTTGGGGTAGACACTGCTGTCAGCTTGAGCTCTCAGGAAATCACCTCTCACTTTTGGATTTGCTAGCCTGTGCTAGTTACATGAAATAAAACTTTCTTGTCTGGTTATAGTGTCATTTGAACAGTGCTTTTCAAATGTGATTGCAGATATGAATGAACACAGCTCTAGGAGCCACAGTATCTTCCTCATTAATATCAAACAAGAGAATGTGGAGACTGAGAAGAAGCTCAGTGGAAAGCTTTACCTGGTTGACTTGGCTGGCAGTGAGAAGGTAATCTTTCCTTTTTAACTGCAGAAGGATACTGCTGGCATCTCTAAACTGATCAGGTGAATGTGTGTCAGTGCAAAACTAAGCTAGGTATAGAAACACAAGTTTTACATGAGTCCAATCTCGTGTTCTCATTAGTATGGCAGTTGTCTTTTATTATTTTTAATGTGGGATGGAGGAAAGGAAGAGCTCCATCTAGATTTTCTGTAATTATTTCACACACTAGACAATGAAACCTCCACAGTTAGTGCAGTGATACAGCTGAAGACTATTTGAAGCTCTCTGAATGACCTTCTTCATTGTGGTGACTATTTCTGCTTTCCAGAATAGGAAAATGCTAACCAGAAAAGAGACTCTATCTGTTTACTGAGAGAGTAATGGTCTAGAGCAGTGGTGCAGTGGCAGAATGTCATTGTTTCCCAGTTCTGGAGTGTTCAAACTTGTTTAAATAAAATTAATAAATTATAAACCATGTCATTTTGCAGTGCCACAGAATTCTTTGTGCAAGCTGGGTCCTTGGTAACTGCTGTGGGTGTCAAAACAATGAGTCACAGTAAAGCAGCGTGTCTTGTTGTGGTCAGTGCTTTCTAGTTCTTTCTGAAAATTAGAAGTAATATAAAAGATTCTGTTCAATAGGCTGGGCAGCTTTTGGGCTGTTCATTGATGACCCAACAGTACAGTGCCACAGCCATTCACCAGGGCAATTAGTCATGTTTATTTCTATTACTACATATAATACTAAATGTTAAATTAACTCTTGGTGGTGTTTTGAAAGTGAGTGCCTAGTCAGGCTCTGCTCTCCCCTGGAAACATCACGTTTGTCATTAGTTATGTTTGTTTGGACACTGTACAGAAAACCTAAAATAAGGATTTCCATGGTAGATTGTCTTCTGGAAAGATACAATGAAGTTTCCTTTGATGTCATGTGGATTTTTTAGAGGAAAGTGGAGATACTGCAGTTTTAACATGGGGAAAAATAAACAGCTTTATCCTACTTTTCTGAAAAAAAGGCTGTAAAACTGCACTGCTGTGGCTGAAGGAGTGCTGGTCCCAGGCCATCAAGCTCCTGGGCTACCCTGGATCCAGTTTGTGGATCAGTAAACCTGGCATTTGGGATGAGTGAGATACTGCTTTTGGTGTCCTGCTGTTCTCAGCCCATGCAAGTGAAATCCAAAGCCCAGGTATTTGTTTGGTGGCTGTCCCCTGGGGATATACCTGTGGTGTTCCCTGTCCATACAACCAGTCTTGGAAGTGATCCCTAAGTCTCAGACTAGGCACAGACTTACCAGCTTTGCCCTGAACTAAGGGCCAACTTGCTGTTACACTGGAAGAAAGGTGGAAGTATTCCAGGCTAAAATTCTCCCTCTTCATGCTGAGGACAAGCTCCCTTTGTTTGTCTTCCAAGAGCATCTTTAACAGTCACAGTGTCTGTGTTGTGGCTGTGTTTGTACAGGCACTTGCTGGTGGCTGAGCCTGACTGTTGCCTGCTCTCTTTGGTAGGTCAGCAAAACGGGAGCGGAGGGCGCTGTGCTGGATGAAGCTAAAAATATCAATAAGTCTTTGTCTGCTTTGGGCAATGTGATATCTGCTTTGGCAGAAGGAACTGTAAGTAATCCTGTTCTGTGTTGTTGGAGAATGGCTTTTTATCTGTCTGTTTCTTTGCTGGGCATGTAAAAAAAAAAATCAGCTAACGATTCAATTCAGAAAGAAGAAAATATTAGCTTTCCAACAACAAACCAGAGACACTCCTGCTGTTCTGCTGAAGATAAGAAACTAATTCTCAGTGATTTCACTTGAGTGATTATCCAATCTTAGCACAATCAAAACAATTACTCTTCAGAGGTGTGTGCTTCAAACCCATTCCACCTGTCATTGTCAACTCATCCCCTCTCTCATTATGATACTGCTGGTTAAAGACCCCTGGCTCTCTCTCTTCTTTACATCTTGATTAGAAAACCCATGTTCCATACCGAGACAGCAAAATGACCCGAATACTTCAGGATTCCCTTGGTGGGAACTGCAGGACCACCATTGTGATATGCTGCTCTCCTTCAGTGTTCAATGAAGCAGAAACAAAGTCGACCCTGATGTTCGGACAGCGGTGAGTCCAACTCGACATCAGGCTGGACCACTCTTCCTCGAGCTCTGCCGAGGGGAGCGGGATGAGTAGGAGTGTGTGGAGGCTGTGGTTGCTGGAGTACTGCAGAACCTGAACTAACTTGTCTCCTCATTCCCTGGGGGACCAGAAAAATAAATGTTAATGTTGGCCAGCAGCTGCACTAGAAGCTCTGGTAAATTTTCCTGCAAAAAGTACAAAGTGTTATCGTAGTTCTTTGAAATTTTATGAGGAAGAAAATGGTATTGGGCAGTTTTCTGATGGCTAACCCAGTGGAAAATGTTGGCCTTGCACTCTTGATGCTCTTAAGATGTGTCTTCTCCTTCTGTGGCATCTCAGGGATTAGTGCTGTGTTGTAAAGCTGTTTTATAACCATTAAGAAAAAGGAAGAATGTGGACTCTGCAGTAATGACAACTTGAGTAGTTTATTGTGGACATTTTTATGCTTGAAAGATCTTAACAATTTAGAAACAAGTCCTCAGAAATAAGCAAGGATAAAATAAGTGTGGAAGTGTTGGGGAAGTAAATTTCTCTTCCATATTTGTTGGCAATAGTCATATGAAATACATCTAGAAGTCTGCAAAAACAGGTCAGGCTCATTATGTAACTACTGCTGTTGTTGTGATTGAGGAGAACTCTGATACTTTGGAAAATTACTCATGTTGTTTTTTAGAGTGGTAGTAGAAAGAACAAATACTCACAAGTCATGATGGTTTGCAGTAGATTTTATTTAGCAGTTTGTACAATACCATGAATTTCTCTGAAAAGGGGTTGTTGTGCACCAGGCATAATTCTTTCATCACAACCCACACTGTTAAGGAGCATTTCATATGGGAAAGCACAGCCACATAGACTAATCTGCCAGTCTTCTCTTCATTCATTGCCTCACTTCTGTCCTTCAGTGTGAGCTTTCCTGAGGTTTTCAGGAGGGGAGATGGTGCTGTGGAAAGCACCAGTTCCTCTTTTGCCCCGCTTCCCAGAGTGTGTTTTCCCTCTTGCTTGAAGATCAGCACTCTGGAAGAACTCCCCAAAGGGAACTTGACAGGTTTCTATGGAAAAGGGCTTGGGGAGGAGGAAGTGGTCATTAGTGTCTGACTGAGTGGAGGGTTGTCGTGCAGTTTTAATTCACCATCGTGTGATGACCATAAGCTGAAGTTGCTGAAGGTGTAATCCTCTGCTGAGATCCCACCTGGATCATGTGCAGCACAGAAATGCTGAGTAAATGCAAATATTAAGATCCAGCAATTTGCTGAAGGGTATTAATGATCCCCAAGCACGGTGTAACTTGCACAGTTTTCTCAGGAGTAAAAGTTTCAGCGTTTCAGTGGCTCAATTTAAACCTCCCCATACAAAGTTTTGCCAGTGCTGGTGACTTCAGACAAGTGTGAGCCTCACACCTCTGTAGAACAGAAGAGCAGTCTCCAAATTCCTGCAGAGTGTTCTGGATAAGGCTCCAGGTCAGTACTGCAGCCTCAGGGGCATTGCATTTTACATAGGTGAGCAGGTACCGTGTTAGGCTTCAGGCTGCTTGCTGTAATGTTGGGCTCTGCCTGCAGGTGTAGTCTGCAGGGAGCTGAAAAGCAGGCAGTAAAATGTCATGGGTCAGATGAAGGGGATTAAAAGGTAGTGTGGATGTTTAAAAATTATTTTTTTAATTAAATTTTTAAAATTATTTTTAAATCTCTAGATTGAAAGGGTTTTCTTTAGCACTGTGGTGTGTAAGAGCACTCCAGGACCTCTGGGAAGCTGTATGCTTGGGTACTTGAGGGACTGTGTGTAGGGGAAGTCCAGGTCTGTGGGATTTCAGTTTATATTTCTCTTGGTTTCATTTCTCTTTTCAGTAATCTGGAATCTTCTATTAATCCATAAATCTTTTCTGTTTGGAGCACAATAGTCTTTATGCTGACTCTGCACATCCTGACCTGCAGAGTTCGGAGTCACATGACATGACTAAGACTTTTCTTGGAAGAACAAAATTTTTAAGATATTCCTGACTCAGGACTGGAACATCAGGTGAAAGAACTGGGAGAACAGCTGGGTACATTGTGAGGATGCTCAGTTGGTGTTTGTTGTGGGGTTTTTGTTTGTTTGCTTAAGAACTACAGAACAGGGCTGAAATGAGAGTTCCTCGTGGAGAACATGCAATTGTGAGCTAGGAAATACAAGTAGGAGCACTGGTGATGTACTCAACCAGTGGAGCAGCACATACATTCCCTATACACACACCTTACACATACCCTACATGCACAGAGTTGCCTGCCAATACTTTGTGTAGGATTAGTGCTGCCTATGGGAAGTGGTTTCTCTTACAGCCTCTGCGGTTGTGGTGCTTCATTTTTCTGCTCTGACAGTCTTAAGGGCCTGAAGAACATTAAAGAGAAGGTAGGTGAGTCATGGGTTGTTACTGGTTCTTCCATCTTTCCCAGCAGGAAGGAGTTATATCACCACTGAAATAAGTGTTAGGAGTAAAATTCATCTCCACTTCCACTAATCAACACACACACACACACACGCTCCTCTGTCAGTACTGAGTTGGTGTCTCCTTTCTGCTCCACCTTTTCTTGTGTTTTACCATCCTAGCTGCTAGTAGGTTCTTCACCCATCATTAAGGTAACACAGTTGATAAACCTTACAGCATGGCATATTTTTTTTCCTTTAGTGCAGTGAACTGAGTGGAAGCTGGAGCCATGCTTTTGGCAGAGACAATACATAAGAGCTAAACCATTAGATGCCTGTATCAGTGTGGGTTCTCTGAAACTGTGTCTCTGGTAATGAAGCTCCTGCTTGCCACAGAGTGTGAAGTGTTGGAGCACAGTTTAGAGTTTATGGTGCAGATAAGGGAGTGTTTTGTTGCAGGCAAACTGAAGTTTCAGGGTTTTTAGCCATTGGCTGCATCTAAAGGCTGCTTTAGAATCGGGAAGTGGAGCTGCAGAGAAAACAGTGAAGGTCCTGTGCTGCCCATGGGAGAGCAGCCTGTGTATCTCCAGCTCTTTCCTAGGTGCAGTTCCTTGCATCACTGTGTGCTTTGCAAACAGGGCACAAGTTTCTCTGTTGTTCCTTTACTTAACCATCATTTTATTCAGTGACTCCTGGGTTGTTTGGAGGGGCTCAGTGTCTGAGCAGCGAAGGGCAGAGGTCTGAAGCTCTCTTAATCCCTATGGATGGGTTTGGTTTTCTTTCTAAATGTGGATTTTCTAGAGCAGGTGCTGTGTGGGGTTTTTTTCTGCTTCAAGTGTGATTGTTTGGGTTCAGCTGGAGCTACGTGCTTCCACAGTGCTGAAGTGGTGGTGGTCCTTGGCAGGGTTTACATTTGGTGGTGTTTCTGCCTAGAGGGGCAGTAACAGTGGCACAGGCATGAGTGCAGCTCCCTTCCTGCTGAGAGCCATCTGCAGCCCAGCAGGAACCCAGATACATGTGGGGACCAGCGGTTCTCCTCCTTCCCTGTCCAGCTCTGGAACCCTCAGCACAAGGAGGACGTGCACCTGTTGGGCTGGAGCACCTCTACTTTGAAGCCAGGTTGAGAGAGTTGGGGTTGGGGTTGTTCATCTTGGAGAAAGACTGGGGGGACCTTATAGTGGCCTTCCAGTCCCTGAAAGGTGTCTGTAAGAAAGCTGGGTAGAACTGTTCCTGAGGGCATGGAGAGACAGGACAAGGGGGATGGTTTAAACTAGAAAAGGGGGATTTAGTTTGGGTATCAGGAAGAAGTTCTTCCCTCTGAGGGTGGTGGATCACTGGCCCAGGTTGCCCAGAGAGGTGGTGGAGGCTCCCTGGAGACATTCAAGGT
>VXBZ01012465.1:36078-71943 GCA_013399135.1 Heliornis fulica | reverse complement strand
CGAGGGCAGAGTGGAGGGGGAGAATCCCCTCCCTCGCCCTGCTGGCCACGCTCCTCTGGATGCAGCCCAGGATGCGGTTGGCTGCTGGGCCGCAGGAGCACATTGTCGGCTCATGTTGAGCCTCTCATCCACCAGCACTCCCCAGTCCTTCTCCTCAGGGCTGCTCTGGAGCCATTCTCTGCCCAGTCTGTAGAATCCTTCCCGTTGTGTCGAGGTAGAAGCTGCAGAGCAACTGATGCTGGTTGTTTTTTTGGGCAGAGCAAAGACTATCAAGAACACGGTCTCTGTGAACCTGGAGCTGACGGCGGAGGAGTGGAAGAAAAAGTACGAGAAGGAGAAAGACAAAAACAAGAGTCTAAAGAATGTTATCCAGCATCTGGAGCTGGAACTGAACAGGTGGAGAAATGGTACGTACCAGACAATGGGAGTGGGTCCATGTCTTTGTATTTTGGAGTCACGTGTGGTTGAATCTCGCCTTCGACCGGGAGCCGCGCTAAGGCGAAGCTCCCTGTTCAGAGCTGTAGCTCACGCTTGTTATAGTAACTGAGGGTGGAGAAGCAAAAACCAGGGAAATCAGCAGCAGCCCATCACTGAAGGCACCATTTTAAATGCCAGGCTGGCATTGTAGAGAATACATCAGGAAGGCATTGATTGCTGTTGATAGTAATATTAATGAAGAAAAGGTAAAGTGTCGTTATGTTGATTGTTTTAAAAGGATCTCTGCTCCTCAGGCATCAGGCTCGGTCCCATTGTGCTTTAAGATAACTAGATCCTGGTTTGGGTTGGGTTTTTTTCTTTTTATAATTGAGTTTAGCATTAGCAAAATTAGCCCTTTAATACAATGATTAGCAGTGTTGCCTGATGAGAATAATCACCACTTGTCCCCTTTGGTGGCTTATAAGTGAAATTTATGTTGGGAACAGCCAGTTTTCTGACTAGAAACGCTGGGGATTGCTGTTCAGGGTAGGTTGTAAGATGGAGTGCAGGTTGGCAGTGGCAGCAGCATATTTCTGTGCATACACACCAATTAAAGAAGTTTTATTTAATCTGGAACACTGACAAAAAATTGCAGCAAACCATCCTCCCTTTTCATTTTTATTCCATGTGTTTAAAAAGCCCAAAGAAACAATAAACCAATAAACAATAAACCCAAATCCCAAACCACCCCCTGCCATGAAATAACAAGAAAACAAACCACCTCCTAAAACCCAACCCCACCAAGCCCACAATCCCTGCACACCCTGAACTGCCAACAACCCCCTGTCAGTGCAGTACTGTGGCTTTGGGATCATTTTCTGATCTGCTGCTCCCCCAGGTCCTGTGTGTGGATGTGCTGAGCAGCCCAGCAGCACGAGCTCTTGCAAGCATGAAGCATCTATAGCGAGAGCAAATCTGTGATTTAATGATTAGTCCCAGTTTGTTGTGCGCTCTCAAGTCTGGTTTTGAACATCCTGAGTGAAATCACTACTTTAAAAGATAATACCTGACAAAAACTACTTCCTCTTCCAGCCCCCTGTGCTGGCTTCTCAGATGAGATCGTTACCTAATGACTGCGCCGTCCCTTCCCTCGAGACTTCGGCACAGGGAGCTTCCCCTTATCAGCACAGAGCAATTGCTATGGAGACGGTGGCTCTGCAACTGCCATTGAGGAGTGCTGGGGATTTAGAACCTGCTCATGTTCTACAGTGTTCATTCTGTGTTTGCTAAATGTGATGACTTTCATTTCTTTCCCTTTCTAAAACAGCAATTGTTGTTTTGTAGCAGACCCCTACAGATCCTTTCTATATGCTGTGTAAACCTTATAATGTGCTGCTGCTATTGTTTTAACTATACACACCTCCTCATCGTCACTGTTACCCAGCAATACTTCCAATGCATTCAAAATACTATTGATTTCTTGTCTGACCTTCTGAAATAGCATCATTTGGAAGGATGTTCTGTCAGAGGCTCTTTACAACTGGAAGTGCCACAGAAATCCCATCTTGAATATGAAATGCAAGTTGGATGCATAAACATTTGCTCAGTTAGCTTGTTCTATAAATTTGGAAAATCATACACAGAATCAAACTGGAGCAGAAGATGGGTGTGCCCAGTGCTCGCTGAAGCAGGATTTCAGCAGCTTTGTATCCAAGCACATGATGTGGTTGTCCATGTTTGACAGGCAGGAGGATGTTCTCCAAGCACCTCCATCAAATTTAGGCTCCCCTCTCTCCACTCTTCCTTTGTCCTGTGGTAGTCTGTCATACAAAGCATCCAACTTAAGTGAAAATCCACATGAAACAGAAAATTTCATTTCAAAATGAAATGAAAATCTAATTTGTCATTTTGGGAGGCTCCTGATGGATTCTCTGCAGTCTGAGGAGCGTTGCCTTGTGTGTCACGTCCCGCGGTCTGACTGAGCCCCCCTTTCACTCTGCTCCAGTGAAGTGCAACAATGGAAAATCAATTTACATTTTTCTCATTCATAATAGAAAATAGCATCAAGTTGTTAGCAATAGGGCAAAAGATATTGTGAGGGTAGTACTTGTGTAGGGGATATGGTGTTTGATTTCAAGTGACTCTTTCTCTTTTAGCATCTCCATGTGTTGGTCATGTCTTTCCATGCCCTGTTTTGTTTTGCTTTGGGGCCTGAATTAGCCTTAGTATTTATTTTGTCATATATTTCTCCTGTTTACCTGTTTCCCTGCCAGTAAGACATGCACAACCTACGCTGTTTTGAGCTCTTGCCACTCTAATGAGAGTAGATTCAATTTCTGGCATGAGCTCCTGGCCTGTCCCTCCTCACTGAGCTGCAGCGGGCTCGTAATTGCAATGCACTCACAGTACCAAAGAAAATATTCCTTGGAGGAAATGATATTGAAAGAAAAGGCACAGGGAGAATGTCCTGTCTGGTATGCAAAGGCAACATGTGCAGATCAGTGTGTGAGCTTTCATTCTGGGTGTCAGAAGGCAGAAGGTGAATAGTGTTTTAAACGCAGCTGTCTCGCCCCTTGTCTAGCAGCTCATTACAGGGGAGGCAGAGTTAATAAGGCAGCTGGAAATCTGGACAGGAAGAGACATTTAATTGCCAGGAGACTTTAGGCTGAAAGTCAGATTATTATTTTTTTTTCCCCTCCTTATTTACACTTCTGTTAATCCATAGAGCTAATCCTATGGGCTTGAGTGAAGGGGGAGCTGGGAGGTCAGTGCTGGGAATGGCAGCATTCAAACTGCTGCCACGTGCTGTGTGGATGAACTGCAGAGATGAGGAAGGCCACCTTCCCACTGCCACCTTGGCCTGTCACTGGGACACGTGGCAATTGCCCACCTTGTGTAGCTGGATATGGCCCTGTCCTTCGCCGAGTGCCTCTTGGAACCTGTGAAGGACCATCCTGGGATGACCATGGGTTTGAGCTACGTGGTCCCTTGGATTACAGTGACCATGGATTATGTGTCTACAGGAGAAGCTGTGCCTGAAGATGAACAGATCAGTGCAAAGGACCAGAAGAACTTGGAGCCTTGTGATAACACCCCCATTATTGACAACATTACACCAGTTGTTGCCAGCATCTCAACAGAGGAGAAGCAGAAGTATGATGAGGAGATCGCCAGTCTCTACAGACAGCTGGATGATAAGGTGAGAACATTTGGGTCAACTCCATTTGCTGTCAGTAAATGGAAGACTAAGGCAAAATGGAATATGTGTGTGTGTCTGTTTTGTGAGCACCATGAATGGGAAATTTTCCCAAATTTGAAACAGTTTCACTGCATAAAGCCAGATCTTGGTCTTTCATATCATCTGTCTGCCTCAGCTCCCTCTGCAGATAGCGTTTGGGGGTGTTCTATGTGAAATCAGAGCCATGTTTGCCTTTAAATTAAAGGCTCAGGCCAGGCATCCTATTCTTCAGTGGCTACTGTAAAATCCATCAGCAAACTGTAACATCATCTCAGGACACAGGAAGAAAAGCGACTCTATTTCTTAATATTTCTAACAAATTTGTCGTGTATTCGAATTTTAGAGAAAATAGATAACAGTCCCTTGGGTCTCTTTTGTTCCTGTTGTTCCAGCTGTGAGCACTGCTGGGAGTGCAGGTGGCTTTCTCATTTGTTTATTTGCACAGCTTGAATTACATCACTGACACTTCAAGCTATCAGTGCTACATTTACTGAGCACTTGCCATTAATAGCTGTGGCTTGTGTGAAGACAAGAAGTTGGGGTGGGGGGAGGCACACTAAAATCTTTGCCCATAATGGACCAAAACAGCTTGAAAGGCTGTCTGGAAAAAGCATTTGGGTACCTTTAATCATGAATCAGAACTTGATTTTAGCTTTTATTTGTAATTAGCAGGAAAATCTCAGAGTAGAGCCTGCTGTTTCCTTGTATGTTAAAGCTGAAGTTTGGTTGTTTCCGAGCACCGAGGGAGCGATTTGGTTGGGTTTAAGCCTTAACTCTGACGTGGTCTCTGCGCAGTCTGGTCGCATGTGGTGATGTGTTGACAGCATCTGAAAGAACAGCTAAGGTCTTGAAGAAATGACAGCTTTTCTGTGGTGCAGAATACATTCCCAGTCTCTAGATTTTAAGTATTGATTAGAAAAAGGAAAAAAGGTCAGTTGTTTGTTCACTTTGCCTCACCAAAAGTAGCAAAGCTCATTGAATTGTTGAGGACACTGGCAGCAGGGTTGAGTTTTACCCTTGAAAACATGGGAAGCATGTAATTTGCTGCACTATTGCAGTACTACAGAAAAAGAGAAGGTGTTGGATCCCTAAACCAAACCCAAAATATCACCATTTATATATTGTTACGGTGTTAATCGCTCTTGTTATATCTGGGATTATTTTAATATTATCAAATGATTTGATATATTCTACTCAACAGCTGTATTCACTGTCAGAAATCAATCTATTAGTGTGTTTGTCAGTGAAACACAAAATACCAATTAACTGGCAAAAAGCAGCAACTTCTCTTTGGCAGGTTCCTTTAGACAAGGACACCCATCACCACAGAGTTGGACTCGGTCAGGGGCTGCGCTCGGTGAGCCTCTTGTGGTGTTTGGGAGGAAGGACTCATGTCCCTCATCATTCCTCTTCCATATTTAACATCACCTCCTGCCCACGAGGATGCTGTCTGAATGAGGAAGTTGAAATGCCAGTACAACTGGATGCCTGGCTGAGCCTTGCCTGACATGGAGTAGGAAAATAGAAAGTCTGCAGTTGAGGGGTCCAAGTTCTGTGTTGGGGTTTGAGCTTCCTCCTCTGTTAATGCAGTTCCAAGCTAGCTGTGGGTTGTAGTTGTTAACTAAATCTCTATCTTCAGCTTAAATTAGAGGACAGGGAAAGAGAGGGAAAATATGTGTATATATATGTACAACTATAAAACGCCACCTAGGTTGTTGGCAAAGCCTCCTGCAAGTCATAAGGTGCAAGTCTGACCACATCAGTGTTGTCCTTACCATCAGGGACACCTCTGCTTAGGGACATAGTGAGACAGCTGCATGTGCACATTGCTTTTACTAGGAACCTCTGTGTACCTGTATTTTTCTCTCCTCTCGTGCCCCTCCAACGTGTGCACAGTTTGCTGTGGTGTCATTCTTCTTTTATAGAAAGAAGAAATAAATGTGACCAGGGGAGAGCTGTGAAAAGCAACTAAAAATCTCCAACCTTGTTTCATTGCAGGATGATGAAATCAACCAGCAGAGCCAGTTGGCTGAAAAACTGAAGCAGCAAATGTTGGATCAAGAGGAGGTAAAAAAACCCAACAACCAACCAACCCCCCTTCCATTTAGCTTCTGAGCCCCTGGTGTAGTGATTCTGTCTCTGTTGTTGATATTATTAACTGGCTAAAATTCAGTAGGCAAGAGAAAAGCTGTGTGACAGCTAGGCTTAAACTTCAGATTTCATAATGTCCTGAGAGGAGCATTAGGCCTCGATCACTCCTGAGAAGAGCACACCATCCTGTTGGGAAGTGTTGCTGGAGGTACCAAGGTAGGAGAGCAGCCAGACTTTGTCACTTCAAATGTGTTTTTCAGTGTGTCTGTGTCCTTTTAGGTGTCCAGATGTTCTGGACTGCAGGTTTCCTAGTTTGGCAGTGTAAAAATTACTCCTGGTAATCAATGACTGGTGTTTGATTAGAGGTGAGACCAAGAGAAATCAGTGGGGCTGAAGAATTCGTTGTTGGTGCTGCCACAGATTAGCTTGAAAAACTTGGATTGCCCACTCAGAACATTTTATTCCATAGTTTCTGTCCATAAAATGAGTGTTTGTTGGTTTTGAGATGGGGAAGATGATCACTCAGCTTGTAGTCGAGCTGTTTCCTTACCTGTCATTTGTTTGTGAGAGGTTTTGAAGGTGTCCAGTCTGGCAGTAACACCAAATCACCAGGCTCTCCAAATGCTGCTGTGGTATTTCTTGGCTGGTCTGTGCTCATCTTTGGGTGTGAAAACTCTCTTCTAATTTTAAAATTATTCTGTCCATGTCTCAGTCCTCATCCAAGCCCCTCAGAGAGGGTTTGCAAGGTTCAGCTCTGTAAAAGGGAGAGAACAACATATGAAAATATCTGCTACTCATCACTCATGACCTACCTGCTGCTCTGGGGACTTATCCCCACCCTTACTTCACTCTCTGATGTGTGTTATTTATGTCATTTTGCTTCTCCCATCTTTTTTATATCAGTGTTCTCATCTAAAGCTTCTTTTTCCTCACTTTTTATTCTTGTGTCTCATTTTTCGGGTGATGTGCACTCCTTTCTTTGTGAGGTATTTGGGAGCATGTGACACCTTGGGTTATTCCTCACCATCTTCATGTTCTGTACTCAGTATCACCCCTGAGAGATGAGCCACGTTTCCAGTGGCCTCCAGTCCTGTCTCACAGACCACTTCTCCCCCTTCACTGCCCGTCCTCCTTGAGCTCTGCTGCTGTACTGAACCCTCCGCAGCTGATGTTGCACCACCCATCCCAAAGGTTCAATCTGGGAAGCTTGGTCCTTCTCTTCCTTCTTTTTGAAAACTAAAGTGATATTTTTTGTTCTTTAAGGAAATTGAATTAATTTTCCCAAGGTTTTGCCTTCCCCATGTAAGCCTCACCTGCAGGGCGGGAGCGACGTACCTGTTCTTAGAGCTGTGATTAGCTCCCTGAGATATGTGCTGCAGAGCAGCTGCCTCGCTCTGCTTCCCCCTAATTAACCACAGCACTTTTTTTCTGCTTGATTAAGCTAGCAGGATAATTACAAATCTGAGGCCTGCCCCAGATGGTGTTGTGCTGATACTGGTATCTTTCAGGCCCTTTTCCCCACTGGCTGTTTCTTTGGGTGTGTATGTTAGGGGTGGGGGTCTGAATCTCCCACCCCAGCATCTCCCATGCTCTGAACAGGTCCTCAAAGCACCTCAACCGCCTTCTCCTTCCCCCTGTTTACACCCAATGGGGATAATATGTGGATTTTGAGAAACCTTGGTGAGTTTTTCCACACTGTGTCAACCAGAATCTTCAGGGGAGCCACTTTCACGCTCTGGGCGATACGCGACACTTCCCTTCAGTCACAGCCATATTCACACAGAAAATTTCTTAAGTAAATGTAAATAATAATTCCATCTGTGTTTAGTAGAAAGATTATTTGAAGCTATTTTGTTGTTTAAATATTTACATGCCATCTGGCTTTGGCAGTTCAGTGGGTTTTTCCTTAACGTGAGTGCACTTCTGAGGCTGCGGCGGTACCACGAGATAAATTTCCCTTACATCTGAATCCTCTCTTCGCCACTTTGGGCATGTGCCAGTGTCTGAAGCTGCTTGGTTGGTTTCCTCTTTTCCATTAGCACTCTGAGCCAAAAAAAAGCAATGTTTTCTCTGAATTTCTCCTTTTAGGTGGTTTTAGAGAGATGTTTCTGTTCGGCTTGGGGTCTCACGCTCGACTTCTTTGTGGCCTGGGAGTGAGGAGCAGTGGGCAGTGGGGGTGCAGGTCAGGAGAAGTCCACCAGAATGCTTCAGTAGTGCAGGTTTTGTTCTGCTGCTGGAGAACACTGCAGTATGTGAGGTTAATCCATACATTGGAAGGCCTGGAAATCACAGAATATTAGGAGCTGGAAGAGACCTCAAAAGACCATCCAGTCCAACCCCCCTGCCTGGGCNCCCTGGCCATCCCTGAGAAGAGCCTGGCTCCATCCTCCTGACACTCACCCTTTACAATGAACGAGTCTTGTAAATGAGAGTTCGATACTTGCTGTTGATGGCCCATGAGTGTGAATGTCTTCTTGCATCTCAATCCCTGAGTTTTGTATGATGTTGTTCTATGTTTTATGGTTTTCTTGCAACATTCAGTCCCAATTTTGATACTGTTCCCAAAAGGACAATGTAAGCAATGAACCTTGGGCAGCACTTCCATTTATTCTCACATCATTCTGCATAATAGAGCTGCTGTTGAACCTGGTTTTCTGCTAAGAACCCAATATCCCAATTTTTGAGACTTTAACATCTGAACAAAGATGGAGTGGTGCAAGGAAGGGTGAGGGAGAAGACCATGCTAGTGACCTCATCCAGTCAGCACTGTCACTGAAACTGCAGCATCTCTCTTGGTAGCATTCAAGGAGTAAATTTAACAAGTTTTACAGATCAGAAGTATTCATTAGTATGTGTGAAGTCTGTATTTTCCTTCTTCACCTCAGCAAATATGAGCAGCTTATCTGTCTTCAGCATCTTGCTTCAGATGATAACTAAGGGTTATCATCACAGGTTGGCTTATCAGAGTGTTCCTCTAATGCCACAAGGCCTTTGAGGCTGCCTCAGAGAGCCCTTGGGCTCAGTTCGGTTCAAAGCTGGATTCTGTGTTGAGGCATTTCACTTTGGGGCATCTTTTTGGTCACAGCTGCAGGATTGGATCGAGGGCACTTGGAGTTAGGAGGCTGTTTAGAATAAATTTCTCTGCCTCAGTCTTGTGCCATAATAGGATTTGATTAATATTTTCCTTTCCATTGAAGTTCAGAGGCTTTCTTGCTTCCTTCAAATACATTTATGCTGAAGCTGGTGCTGTTTCTGGTGGAGAAGCAGGATTTCTTCCCTCCCGCTTTCTCTCCCACACTCATTCTTTCTCTCCCCTTTGATTTTGCCCCTTCCAGTGTTGTCTCTCATATGAGTTCTCAGGTGACTTAAAACACTTCTTTGATATCTGCTTTCCAGCTTTTGGCCTCGACTAGGAGAGACTATGAGAAGATACAAGAGGAGCTGACCCGTCTTCAGATTGAGAACGAAGCAGCGAAAGATGAAGTCAAAGAGGTCCTTCAAGCCCTGGAAGAGTTGGCTGTCAACTATGACCAGAAATCCCAAGAAGTGGAGGATAAAACAAGAGCCAACGAGCAGCTGGCTGATGAGCTGGCCCAGAAGAGTGTAAGAACTTATAGTGCCAGTTCCCTCCTTGCCCCCTTACTCTGCACCTTCCTACAGGGGTGGCCAGCAGGAACAGGGAGGGGGATTGTCCTTGGGAGGCCCCATCTCCAGCACTGGAGTCTGGGACCTCCAATCCAGGAGAGANAGAGAGGTGGGGGATGCCCCAAGCCTGGAGGGGTTCAAGGCCAGGTTGGATGGGGCCCTGGGTACTGTTGTCTAGCTGCAGGCCTGGAGGTTGGTGGCCCTGCCTGTGTCAGAGGGGTTGGAACTCGATGATCCTTGGGATCCCCTTCCAACCCAGCCCAGTCTGGGATTCTGGAATTTCCATAGGGCTTCCCAGCTAACTGCCACCCCGTGCCAGCTCAGGAATCCCTCAGATCCTGCTGCCAAGTGGGTTATTATGTAGTTTAAAGATTGGAGTAGCAGAGAAGCTGTGAAAGGATCCATATTCAGCAATGCCATCTCATTTCTGTCTCTAATAAAGGATGAAATTCAGATAACTCAGGAAATGCTCTGGGGAAGCTGACAGCAGATTGTAGCTCTGTTGCAGCCTCTGTATTTTGCACACTGCAAAATACAGAGGCTGCAACTAAGCACATGTGAGAACTGGCCGTTCTGTGTGTGTTCTCTGTTTAAGAGCTGTGTTGTGCCAAGCAAGATGTGAAAATCTGCTTTAGGCACATGGCAGCGTTTTGTGTTTTTTCTGGACTCGAGCAGGGATTTAGCACAGAGCCAGGGGGATCTCAAGGAAGTGGAAGTGGAAAAATTCTGCTTTTCCAGCTGATGTGTGCTGATCTTGAGGAAAAAAAAAACCTTATCTGATAAAAAATGAAGATCAGCTTATTAGTGTAATGCATCTTTGCTCCTTAATTCCTTACATAAACTGAGGAAGCTGATGTCAACAGGTTTGTTTGTGGAAGGCTGTTATCCATTCCAGTAAGACAGATTACTAGGAAATCTGTTGGGAAAAAAAAGCCAATTTTTATATCCTTTTACACCTGTCTCTCTATGATTAACCTGCTTTGACATGTATTATGCAAATAAGATCTGTACAGGGGTGACTACATTTCAGAGCTCTGAAGTAGCCTTGTTGGGGAGCGACTCGTGAGAGTGGATTTGGTGGAATGGGAGGTTTGGGAAAATACAAGGCAGTACAGCCTAACCCAGGTAATCAGAAAGGAGACAATGCCCAGCCTCTGGAGCAGAGGGTGATTTCTGCTTGTAAACCCTTTTCAGAGTTCCCTGACAGCGACCCAGAGGGAGCTGGGCCAGTTGCAGGAGCTCAGTAACCATCAGAAGAAGAGAGCGACGGAAATCCTGAACTTGCTGCTTAAGGACCTGGGCGAGATTGGAGGAATCATCGGCACCAACGATGTTAAAACAGTAAGGAAGCTGGGCTTATTGCTCCCTTCTCTGCAGCATTAAAGCTCCTGATGAGGGATGTGTTTGATGTGCTGCTGTTTGCATCCTGGCTGGAGCACAGTGTGAAACACTGAAGAGACCTTTGTCTGGGGCAGAGATGGTCAGTGTCTGTGCACACAATCACCACCTCTGTTCCCAGCTCAGGGGTTGAGGCCAGACTACTGCAGCCCATCTGTGTGTCGATGCACTTTTAGTGTGTGGGGGGGTGGGGGGCTGAGTTCTCCCCCCCAGACAATACACACATAGCCCCAGTCCTTTGCTAGCTGCTGTAACTCGGCATTCCCAGGATTTGTACCATCTTTACTGGTGGGATTTGGCTGCTGGGAAGCTCCCTTGTTTGAAGTTTGTCCTACAGCTGTGGCAGACAGTTCCCAAAGGCAGAGGTCTGCACTGACAGCTGCCCAAAGGAAGAGACATGCTGAGATAGCACATTTTCTGCACTGTGTTGTTTGCTCCTTTGGACAGCAGCTACTTCAGCAACGAGCTCACACTCTGATGTGTGGTTTGAGCACATGATGCCTTAAAAGTACCAATTTCCAGCATTGGTGAATTTGTGCTGGATATCACATAGATATTGATGTGATGGCAGGAGCAGCTTAACTTGTGTATTGACTTATGACTGTTACAGAAGAAAAATTGGAGAGGATCCTTTTCCTCTGAGGTAGGAAGGTAAGGATGGGAGTGGAGGTGGTTAAAGCAGCAGAAACCTTGGTATCTGAATGTGCTGGGGAATGGTGAGAGTTTTGGCCATCTTTGCTTTGTAATTTGCCATCTGTCCAGCTCTTGGGTTTACAGACACTGCAAAGGAGGCAGCTGCTGACTCTGGAATCTCCTGCTGTAGATGAGTACAGTGCTAAGCCTCGGAGAAAGGGTTTGTATGGTCACTGCCAAATGGCACATCTCTGGTGGAGGTTTTCATGGCCTGGTGATCTTAATGTCTTCTTCTCTGTCCATTTAAACGTGGAAAAGAGCAATTGCTGAAACTGAGCAAGAAGTTAATTTTCAGGGCATATATTTCTTGCTTTTAAGTTCACTTCTTGGGTTTTGAGCAATGAACTTCCCAGAGCGTTTGAAGCTAAAAGCGAGCTCGTATGGCTGGAGTGCTTTGAGATGACTCTGAGTTGTTGATACCCTGCTAAAGCCCCCTTAGATCAGCAGACTCTTACTGCAGAGGACAGGATCCCCGTTGGCTGATGCCAGGAGCACCAGAACAACCTTTGCTAGATGTTACAGCTACCTCTGGTGGCTGCTGCAACAGGAACCGCGAGAGAAGATCTGTGAAAATGGAGGTTAGAGGCTCTTTGACACGAATTTTTATAGCAACTAAGATGTCAGCATTTTACAGGACAGCTGACAGTGTAAATAAGGCCAGATTGAGAAATTTTTAGAAGAATGATTTCCAATTTGTTGGCAATTAGCAGCTTCTCAAAGTGTGTCTAATTTCAGAGCAGTATTGGAAGCAGCTGCGTGTTCTAGTGTCTCAGAAGGTAACAGCACGTGTTCCCTTCCCCTTGGCGGTGCTGGGAGCGAGCTGAAAGCAGATGAAGTTGGTAGCCATATGTTCACTCAAGGATAACCTTCACAGCTCCTCAGTAGGTTGCATGAATTGAGGAGTTGAAGAAAAATCATGGAGACACATGCACATAAAAGGCACCATGTTAAACCAGGGAAGGGAATAATGTATTAAGAGAATGATGATGGTATTTATAGATGAGTGAGAATACTTTCCTCTTGCCAGGTGAGATTTCCAGTCAGTGTTATAACTCCTTATTGAAGAAGCACAAATCTTCAGAAGGAGCCTTCTTTAAGGAGTGATCTGATAACACTTTTAGCAGTCTGAAAGAAGGAAAGTCCCCCACGTTGGTGACATGAAAAGGCTTCTCCCAAATGTGGTGTTGCCATGATGGCCAGCTTGATTACTTCAGGTGTTCAACCACTAAGCTGATGAAGCAGACTGTGAGCACAAGCCTGAATTTCTCACTTTAGGGGCTTCTCAGTGAGGATTGTAAGAATCAGAGTGGTGTAATGTGTTGAAGAGGACTCCTTGATGGCCTCTGTGCTTTCATGGAGGCTTCCTCGCTCTAGACAAGAGTTCTGTGGAAGGACTGCTTTGCCTTGGCTTCCCTGTAAGATCCACACCTTCAAGCTTGCAATCTTCCCTGTGCTTAGTTAGCAGATGTGAACGGGGTGATTGAGGAGGAGTTCACCATGGCAAGGCTTTACATCAGCAAGATGAAGTCGGAGGTGAAGTCCCTGGTGAACCGCAGCAAGCAGCTGGAGAGCGCCCAGGTGGACTCCAACAGGAAGATGAACGCCAGCGAGAGGGAGCTTGCAGCTTGCCAGCTCCTCATTTCACAGGTATGTTGGCTCCTTCCTTGGCCCTTTGCAGCAAGGTTTGCTGGCTTTCTCAGCCTCCTTCCTCAAGACAGCTCAGCAGCAGGATATGGAATAATACCTTATGGAAAACTTTACCATATAGGTTCAAAATCCAGCTGGCTGGAGGGCTGCACAGCAGGTGGCAGCTAGAAGCAGTGATGCTTGCTGCAGGAAGGGGGGCTTTGACATGCTCAACTAGCTTCAAGTGGACAACTGAGGGGGAGGAGACAATGGGGGTTACTGCATTTCATTTGCTACTGGTTAGTCTAAGAGAACCTGGAGCAAGGGAAGCCTCTTGTCCTGCAGCAGTGTCTTTATTAATCTGGAGCAAGGGAAGCCTCTTGTCCTGCAGCAGTGTCTTTATTAACCTGGAGCAAGGGAAGCCTCTTGTCCTGCAGCAGTGTCTTTATTAAGCTCTGCTTAATGAAGCATGCTGCTCAGAATTAGGGGGAGGCTGGCTGTCCAAGAGTGTCAACTATCAGCTAAGATTTTCACCCTGGGCTGGTGTGGCCACTTCAATGCTTAGAGCTTGTCACAAGCATGACCTCACTGTTGTCCTCAGTGCATACTTAGAGACAGGACACTGGGGGTTTAGGATTTAGAGACTTAACCTTGTGGGAAGACGTGGTCTGAGAGGTGAGGCTGCAAGGCTGCATCCTCTTTGTCCTCCTATGTTTGTGCTGGGTGTTCATGTGATGCAGAAACCAAGTGGAAATGACTCGAGAGAGGGTGATCGCTTTGCCTGGGCATTTTGGAATGCCTGTGACTAGGTGCACATTGAGGCCCATCTGTGTTTATGGGGGGAAAAGCTGGGCTCAAAATGCTCAGAAGCGAAATGGGCAAACACACCTTGTCTATAAAGCCACTGAGTAACATTAAACAAGCTGCAGACAGGTCAAGAAGAGCTCAGAGACAACAAGCCTGGATATCTGAGGCCTTGCAAACTCAGCACAACACTGGTGGCTGGTTACTACTGTTTACAACGTGACATCACGGGGCTGTGCAGGCACGGAGTTCAGCTGACCATAAAATGTTGACCATGAGTCTCCATTTCAGCCAAATCTCTTCTCAGCTTGAGAAACCCATTGGAGGACTTGGAACATTTTATCTCAATTTTTGATATTTTTACTACCTTTTTTTCCCAATATATTCTTTCTAAACATAAGCCCTTCTAGTTTGAAACAAATAATCAGGAAGGCTGGGAAAAGTCCATCTGAGCTTCTGCAGGTTGAAGCATCCAGGAAGCCACCTCAGAAGCCCCGTGCTCAGCTGGTTTGAAAAAGCTGCTGCTCTTTGTCTAACACCAGTTCCTGAGCTTCCCATGATGTTTTGGAATCACCACTTAAGCTGTTCAGTGTTTGCCTTGGGCTACTAAGTGTCACCTTTAGAAATACTTTGTTTGGTCCATACACTTCATCTTAGATCTCTTGCTGCATTTCCTCCTAGTCACCAGCTCTGGATGTGGAGAGCTTTCTGGTTTTCCTCCCCCAGGTAAAGCCTGGATTCTTTGCTACCAAGCTGTGGCAGTCACATCTCATTGCTGTTCCCTGTGTCTTTACAGCATGAAGCAAAGATCAAGTCCCTAACAGACTACATGCAAAATATGGAGCAAAAGAGAAGGCAGCTGGAAGAGTCACAGGACTCGCTCAACGAAGAACTCGCCAAGTTACGTGCTCAAGGTACAACACTGGGTCTTGGTGGTCACTATTTCTCTTACCAACTGTATTTCAGTACTCATTGAAGCATTGCACATACAGCAGTCTGACAGCATTTTCTTAGCTGTTCAGTATTTTGTGGTGAAGATGTAAAATTTTGATTTGGAATATTTGCCACATTGCACTTCCTTGTAGAACATTAGACCTCAGATGAGCCCAGCATCCCCCTTTGAGCCTGGTAAATTCAGTCTTTCAGTCACAGAATGCAGAGAGTTTAATTTTTCAGAGGAATCCAAGCCTTTGTGACAGATTAATAATAACAATAATTAATAGCAATTACAACCTTTAGCAAAACAGCACCAATCAACCTTGCTAAATCTCTGGTCACTAAAATTCCTACATGTCTAATTTCAGTTGTCCCCCTGGCCAATGCCTTGTCCCATTCAAAAGGAAGCTGCTTCCCTTAGGGTTGAGTAAAAGATGTGTATGTCTGCCCTAGCTCCTGTATAGGATCCAGCTGACTTCATTTCAAGAATTGCTGGGTGTCCCCTTCCAATATCATGTGTAACATACATGTGGAAACCAGTTCTCCTAGCACTCCTAAGCTACTGGTTTATGTATAATTATAAGGTAACCCAGTAGCCCTAACTTTATTCTGCATGTCCACACAAGGGATCTTCTCTGACTCTGGGACCAGCAGGTGGAGATGAGATAGTTTTAATTTACTTTTTAAATTTATTTTTTAAATTTATTTTTTACATCCCCTCTTTGAGTTCTGGCAGAGTTTTTATTCCATCTCCTGATTTTCCTCCCTGGCTCATAAGAAATTGCCTGGTTCTGGGGGCATTATTTCCCAGCAGAAGTAAGAGGAGACAGGGAGGATTGTGATGCATAAGGGTTATAAGAAGACAAATGTAGGATAGAAAGGTGCTGGGTGAGCTGTTTGTGGAGGTGAAGGAGATTTGGGCAGTACAGGATGAATACTACAAACCATGGTTGTCTATGTCCTCTGATCCAGCTGCCCAGGTAAAAAGAGGAACTGGGTCTGGGCTTTTTTAACGTGGTATCCTGGAACTGTGTGGTTAATTCTCCTCTGTCTCCAATTCCAACAGAAAAGATGCACGAAGTCAGTTTCAAGGATAAAGAGAAGGAGCATCTGACCCGGCTTCAGGACGCAGAGGAGATGAAGGTAGTACCATGTACGGCAGTTCTAGAGGGCACTTCTCAGCGAGATCGTTCATTAAGCTGATAATTAGGGTGTAATTTTGCCTTCCTGTACATGCTGTGTTCTTTTAGAAAACACTTTGAGCCTCTGTCAGAAAACCTGACCCCATGTAATTGAGTGACCTTCGCAATGTGGGATCAGAGCACTTGCTAGTACCAAGGTTGTGTAGCAGATGATGGAGAAAAGTGAGTTATAGCCTATGTGAGGCGAGTGTGTCTGCTGAGACTGGTTTGTAAGCTGAGCCAGCTTCAAAGAGTGGAGAGGCTCAGTGGCCTGTGCTGGCTGAATTGGAGATGCCTGGGTTCCTCACATCACAGGGATGGAGAACTGGAATCAAAGAGCTGGTGTAGCGTGGCCATGGTCGAGAAGGCTCGTTGCACACGGCTGAAAAGCAATACTGGTTCATCTCTGAGTTACTCTGGGTGTTTGAGGTGGAACTCTGCTGAGGGTCAGTGTGCTGCAGAGTGAGTTGGAGTGCTGGGGTTAATGGTTTAGGTGCTAGAATTCAACAAAAAAGATGCCAGACCACTTATACAAATTGTTTGGCAAGGATTCTGACATCTCTGAGAAAGAATGATGAAATACAGGCCTGTTTTCTGGTATATTCTTCCTCCTTTCCAACACAAAACATGTTAGGGAGTAACATGCAAGATGGGGTTGCAAACTGCATCAAAGGAAAAATGCAANTGGTATATTCTTCCTCCTTTCCAACACAAAACATGTTAGGGAGTAACATGCAAGTTGTGCTCTGATGGGGTTGCAAACTTCATCACAGGAAAAATGCAGTTTTATAAGGATGGTGACAGAGGTTTGTCAGCCTCAGAACTTTTACCTTTGTTATAAAAACCTGTAAGTTATTAAGAGTTGTGCAGATATTCCTTATGGTGTGAAGGAAAAAGCAAATCTTTCATTAGCCATCTATCTAAAGTGATGCACTGAGTTTTTCTTACTTTGAGGTACACCCAACCCTAGAATTTAAATAACAGAGCTGTGGGTAAGCAGCTCTCAGAGAGAGGAGGGTGGTTTGGGGTTTGATTCTGTCACAGCAGATCTGTACATATATTTTCTTGGTTAATAAGCAGGTGAAATAAAAGAGGACTGGTAAGAACAGTGTGATCCTTGGCATGTGGTGTGCTAAGAAATGCTTTCACATGCAAGAAAATGAGTAGAAATCAATGCACATCCATGGCTCAAAACTGTCTGAATTAAATACTTGGATGAGTCAATGCACAGAGCTGTAATCATGGAAAGATCTAGCAGGCAGATCCCTGAAAGAACCTGACTTGATAGAGCTTCACTCAAACCCAGAGAGAGGCTGGTTGAGAGGGCAGCTTGGCCGGGTGTCACTCGATTCCTGTTTCATGGCTCTGGTTTTTCACGCTGCAGAAGGCGCTGGAGCAGCAGATGGAGAGTCACAGGGAAGCCCACCAGAAGCAGCTGTCCAGGCTGAGGGATGAAATTGAAGAGAAGCAGAAAATAATCGATGAAATCAGAGAGTATGTTCGCTCCCTCCATCACTTTCTCTGGTCCTGTCCTGTTCTGTGACGCTCTAGGGGTGGTTTGGGGTTGGCTTTGTTGTTTTTAATTGATTTCTGTGTGTTTTGGTGTCTTACAGAAAGCAGTGACCTTGCATCCCACAGTTTCATATTGTAGTGCCTGGCTCTTTATCATGGAGCTTTAACAGGGGCATAAAATAATAGGAAAAAGAAAGAATAAAGTTAGACCTGCAGGTCAGTAAGTAAGGGGAGCTTGGAGGAGAACTGATTTTAAGATAGATGTTTAGAGGGTTTCCTATAGCAGTTAGTCCTGCCACTGACCTTCTCAGAGTCTGGGGGTCTCCAGTCCCCTTTTCACATCCTTAATATTTCCTCCTGACACAGTGATGTAACTGTTAGTCAGGTACTTGAAAAACTGCTCGATTTGCTCCTGTACTCCTCTGTTTCACAGCACCCCAGACTGGTTTGGGTGAGAAGGGACCTCAGACACCCCAGTGCCACCCCTGCCGTGAGCAGGGACACCCTCACCAGCCCAGGGTACCCCAAGCCCCATCCAACCTGGCCTTGAACCCTGCCAGGGATCCAGGGGCAGCCCCAGCTTCTCTGGGCACCCTGTGCCAGGAGGATTTGTGCCCCCCAGCTCCTCTCCCTCTGCCCTCCTGCAGCTGAAGGCCATTGCCCTGGGCCTGGCCCTCCCTGCCCTGGGCACCAGCCCCCCTCCAGCTCTCCTGGAGACCCTCAAGGGACTGGAAGGGTCTCAGAGCTCTCCCTGGAGGCCTTATGTGAGTGTTCCATAACATCCAGGCAATCCCAGTGTAATGTTCATTCTTTCATATTTACTGTGTGGCCAAAGACTAGTTTTGGGAAATGAGAAGCACGAGGAAGCAGGATGGAAAGGTTGGAAGACATTTGTGTCTTTTACCTTAAAGGAAGCAAGCTGCTGGATTTCCTTCTCCAATATGTGGAAATAGTGATGCTTCAATAATGTTCTTCAGATCCTTTATGTTTCATTCCTTTTAGAATATTTGAGTGTTACAGCTTGAGTTTCTCTGTGTAACCCCCTGTTGTTTATGGAGAGTTACCCACCACTGCTTGTGGGCTTCAGGACTGAGCCATACTGACTTTTTCTTTCACCTTCTAGTATGAACCAGAAGCTTCAACTGGAACAAGAGAAACTGAGTGCTGATTATGATAAATTAAAAATTGAGGACGAGGAGAGAGAAATGAAACTGGAAAAGCTCATGTAAGTCAACAGTTTTCTCCCCTGACCGTAGTGTCGCTGAGGGAGAGGTGTTTGCATTGGAATACCCTCCCTGAAAACATCATTTCACTAAGAAAGCCAACATGCAGAACCAGGAAATGGTCAGCAGTTACTCTGTATTTTTATGTTGTAGGCTTTGCAATAGTGGCTTTGGTACTTGCCAAGAAAGATGTTTTGAGAGCTCTGATTTTATGAAATATGCCAGCAGGTCTTAAATCCCTCACTCAATGCACAGCAAAAACCAAACAAGAAAGAAGTTGGGGGTTTTATGTCATCATTTTTCTAAGTAATAAATCAGACATCTGAGTAAAAGCCTTTCCTGGAAATGAGAAATAAAAGTTTCATCTGTGGACACTGTGGACAGTGTCTCAGCCATCCAAGGAGAAAGCTGGAGATCTGGGACAGTCGAGAGCACGAGAGCAGAGAGATGTACAATTTGCTCACATCTGCAGGTGTTCTCCTCAAACAGAACATTGACTGAGTCTCCTCTGTTGTATGTGCCTTCAACATGTCTGATGCCTGTTTAATGTTGTGATCTTTCTAGACTGCTTAATGATAAAAGGGAACAAGCAAGAGAAGATCTTAAGGGGCTGGAAGAAACAGTGGTATGTCTTACTTACACTTTATTGAGCCTTTTTTCCCCCTAAATCTTCATCACTGGTCTATCACCAAACACTTGTATCTGTGCCCAGGACAAGTTTATATCACAATAGGCTGAATTCACACATTTCCACAAATCAGGATGTTAAATTTAAAATGGCTCATGGATGATGGCAGTCGTGAAGGCGTCGCCGCGCGGTTGCACTGGAAGCTGCATTTTTATCTGTCTGTAAAACACACAAACTCAAAGATCTCAGAAGCTGGTTTAGGAGCATGGTATGGGGATTTCTGTTGGTGTTAACGTGGCTGCTAACTCAAACCCACAACTTTCTCCTCTGCCTGGTGCTTGTGGCCTCATTATCAGTTTGAGTTCATTACTGAAGCTGAACTATTTGGGTCTGGATGGCTCCCCCAGACACAGGCCTTGAAAATAAACTCATGGAGAGACAGACTTGGCATGGTGTTGCCTTGGGGTGAGCTGCCTGCTCTTGTAGTTTCTCTTCCTGCTAATGGTTTAGTGCTCCTGGGAGCAGCTGCAGGGCTGCTGCTCCTTGGGTCACACCTCCAGCAAGGTGAGGACTTCAAGGAGCCTGAGAAGTTGATTCATACTAAGAAAGCCTGGATATTTGCCAAAACCTTACCAAAAAATAATGTTTAAGTGCTTAAAAAAAAAGCACTTAAACATCTTAAGTGCCTGTGAGTAAGCCTACAATGTGTTTGCCACAGAGTGAATCCAGAGCTCTTTCACATCGCGGACAACTTGTGAGACTTCAGCCTCCTGCTCTTGTCTCCCCACACCCTAAGACAGAGTCAGGATATTTTCTGGAGTAGCTTTGGTGTGGTGAACACCTCGGGAGGTGCAAGAGCAGCTCAGTGGGGAACAGCAGCTCTTTGTCAGCTCCACGTACCTGCAGGCAGGTACCTGTAGAAGTAAATCACAATAAAGTCATATTGTTGACTCAAATATATGGAAAATTTTCACATCAGAGTAAGTAAATCACAATAAAGTCATATTGTTGACTCAGATATGTGGAAAATTTTCACATCAGAGTATCTACTACATCTTACTGGTTTCTGCTTTTTTTATTTTAATTATAATTATTATTTTGATTCCAGGCAAGAGAACTTCAGACTCTTCACAACCTACGCAAACTGTTTGTCCAGGATCTCACCACCCGTGTTAAAAAAGTAAGACCACACCCTCTCAAGGCAGTGTCCTGCTGTTTTACACAGTGTTCTTGTGATTGGCTGGAAGCCCTTAGTGTGTGTTCTTACAAAATGGGATATTGTCTCTTTCAGTAGCAGTGAGTAATAGGATTAAAAACACTATGACCTTTATTAGCTTTTATTTGGTCCTAATTTATTAAGGACGAGTCTTTGTGGTTAAGCAAAATGAACGTGTCCAACTCCAGTTACAGAATTCTCAGAGATGGTATTAATGGGTACCAGAAATTAGTCAAGACAAGGTGCACTATTACTTATGCTACACTGAACACTGTGGCCCCTTTCTTGGGGGAGGGTGAGGGTTCTGACTAGTCAGCCTTTTCCTGGCAAAAATTATTCTTTGGCAGAAATGGATTTATTTTTAACTGTTGAAGAAGAGTGAGAGCTGCATAAAGAATAGTCAAAGGCTTCAGGATGGTGAGTGAGAAGCTCAACAAAAGCCACCAATGAGCGCTCGCAGCCCAGAAGGCCGACTGCATCCTGGGCTGCACCCAAAGGAGCGTGGCCAGCAGGTCAGGGGAGGGGATTCTCCACCTCTACTCCACTGCCCAGCTCTGGAGTCCCCAACATAGGAAGGACATGGAACTACTGGGGTCCAGAGGAGGCCATGGAGATGATCCGAGGGCTGGAGCATCTCTGCTATGGAGACAGGCTGAGAGAGTTGGGGCTGTTCAGCCTGGAGAAGAGGAGGCTCTGGGGAGATCTTAGAGCCCCTTCCAGGCCCTGAGGGGGTTGGCAAGAAAGCTGAGAGGGACTTTTTAAAACAGCCTGGAGTGACATGACATGGGGGAATGGTTTTAAATGGGAAGGGGGTGGATTTTGATTTTTTTCCCTGTGAGGGTGCTGAGGCCCTGGCACAGGGTGCCCAGGGCAGGGGTGTCTGCCCCCTCCCTGGAGGGGTTCAAGGCCAGGTTGGACGGGGCCTTGAGCAGCCTGGTCTGGTGAAGGTGTCCCTGCCCATGGCAGGGGGTTGGAGCTGGATGGGCTTTAAGGTCCTTTCCAGCCTGAACCAGTCTGTGATTCTCTGATGCCTTTCAGGCCTCCAGAGTGTTTTAGGAAAAGAGGTTTTTATACTTTTTTTTATTAAGGTTGAAAGTCTGTATTGCATTAAAGACTCTCCCAGGAGTGGAAAAAGAGGGAGAAGGGATTCTCCTATTCAGATTCCCCTGCACATAATTGTTTGGTAGTTTATTTTTTGTGCAGCGGGGAACGTGGCTCTTAGATATCAAATGAACAGGTAAAATAAATTCTCCTTAATCTGGGGCTTTGGGAGATTTTTTTCTGCCTTTGGGAAGCTTAAATTCACAAAAGACCTGAGCTTCCTCTCGAGTTTCTGCCTGGCTCTGCTGAATGGCACCACTCTCTGTGCAGAGCGTTGAACTCGACAGCGACGACGGGGGTGGAAGTGCTGCGCAGAAGCAGAAAATTTCCTTTCTTGAGAACAACCTGGAACAGCTTACGAAGGTTCACAAACAGGTAAGAGCATCCTCCTAAATCCAGGTGTGATCACTATGAAACCAAACCCTTTTGATGTCTTTTTTTATGGAGGAGTAGTAATTGCTTCTGAAAAATCAGCAAGGAGAAAAACCTTACACGTATCACTGTAGCATAACTAATTACCTTTTTTTTTAACAAAAAAACCCCTATTTTATGCTTAAAAGGATAATACTTGGAGGTGACATGAAGACACTGCCTGAGGAAATTATACCTTTAGTTTCCAACTAACATTCTTGACATCATGTGTTGAATATTAGAGCTGCTCTTCACATTGCTCATTCTTATGAATGAACTAAACAATTATTCTTTGCTGTGAAAATAGATTCAAGCATTTTTGGCAACACAAATTGTGACTTTATTGGTGTTTTGCAAAAAAAAAAATCAGAATAAAAATGTGAGGATCGTGTGTGCCAGTTGCTGGTTTCTAATTGGGTTGAGCATCCCCAGGTTTGACTTCTGGTCTAAGGCTGCTTGGAGTCGCCCTTGGAGTTAACTTGGGTGGCATCAACTGGCAGAGTATGAAAGCAAAGAAACAGAGGTTTTGTGTGCACCTCAAGGGCTGGTGCCTCCCTGGGGTGCTGAGGTTGGTTATTTCTGGGCATGTCCACCTCTTTCATGGAATTCTCTTTCCTTTGCAATTCTGCTGTTCAGAGAGACAAAAGTTATGGAGATCCCTTCACGCCTGGTACCTGCAAACCAGCGGGGAGGGGATGTGTGGTTTAGGTGCAGGTGAAGGAAAGAGCCCTACCCTCTGCTTGGTGAAAGTGTGTTAATATCAGTGGTGGGTGTATGTGTGGAGGTGGCACCTTGTTAGACAAAACTGGATCATTTCTGCCAAGAACTATGCTTTGATGGTTGACCTTGATGATCTTAGAGGTCTTTTCCAACCTCGTATTTCTATGATTCCCCGCTTGAGATGTCAGCATTTCTGAATGTGTCCTGCTGTTCCAGTGCAGAGCATGAAGTAGTAAAGCTACTTTCAATTTCACTCCTGAATAGTGACAGAACACTCTCCAGTGCAGCTTTCTGAGCCTGGGAGATAGGTGTGATACAGCACACTCCCAGATTTCCTTCATTTTTTCCTGTGGAAGTGCCACAAAGCGAGCGGTGCCGGATTGTCACGAGTGTCCGTAAGGTTCAGTGTTCTGAGATTCCCAGGGAACAGATGGTGTACAGACCTACTTTCTAAATGAGGAAATTGGGACATGTTAGCAGTGTCTCTCCTTTCACTGCTTTGCCTTTTTTGTGCTCAGTTCACGCATCTGCTGGGTTTTCAGACATGGATTTTTATATCTCTCATTAGCATATATTTACTCAAAACCAGCTGGGAGTTCACATCTCACAAGTAACTTAAAAAACATTGTGCTTGAACTGAATGTGATACCATCCTGCTCTTATTTCATATCATAGTTACTTGGTAGAATGGGGGTACAACACTTGTAGAAAAAAAATTATTTATTTTTCTAAGCTTTGTGTTTTTCTTCTATCACTAAGCCTGGACTAGCAGGTGTAAAACATTTTGCTTGTCAAACAACATGCAAATGGTAGCACATGCTGTTGCTTTACTGTGTTATTAATATGGAGCTAAACCACTTTTTTCACTCCAGAAAAGGGACAGCCATTCCTTTGGAACAGCTTTCTGTTGACTTCTAGTAGAGGTATCATCTGTTCAGTAGAAATTGTACTGGGTTTCTACTTAGGAAGAAGCCCAATTTTCTGGCTTGGCTATTCCTGCCTGTGAAGCCAGGTGTTACTGTGATAATCCACTGACCTCACTCAGGTTTGTATTTAATTGAGGAGGTGCATGAATTCAGAGTTGCATATAATCATCACATTTATCACTTCAGACCTTGAAGTGATTTCTTAGTGATATTTGAGGCATTCAGTTTCCCAGTTTTCCCATGTGCTTGAGTAGGGAACAAGAAGGTAAGCGTGCCATCACCAGTGGGGATGCTGAGGTTTTGATGACACCCCAGTGTTGTCCATGAGAAATATTTAAGCATTTCAAGCTCTTTAGAAGTACTGAGGTGATCAAATATTTGCAAAATGCTGTGAATTTCTGCTTTCTGAAGAAACATGGAGTTTCTGCTGTGCTTGCTCTTCAAGTCTAGAAAAGTGGCTATGGAAGCAGAACATCCTGTAGTAGCAGGGTTTGTCCTGGAGCCCTCACCCTTCAGGATCAGATCTCTGGAACTGTGTTGAATGGAATAAACTCCCTCACAGAGTATTTTCCACCCTTCCTCTCTCCTAGCTGGTACGTGATAATGCAGATCTTCGTTGCGAGCTTCCTAAGCTGGAAAAACGACTTAGAGCTACGGCGGAGAGAGTTAAGGCCCTGGAGAGCGCACTGAAGGAGGCCAAGGAGAACGCCATGCGAGACCGCAAGCGCTACCAGCAGGAGGTCGATCGCATTAAGGAGGCCGTGAGGGCCAAAAACATGGCGCGGAGAGCACACTCCGCTCAGATCGGTAAGGACGTGGAGCTCAAGGGTTAGTTGCTGGCATACTTCATGCTTGGTCTGTTTGCTCCTCGTGTTTACACAGAGCTCTGAAAGTGCAGTCCAGGGCAATCCACAGGGATTCTCCTTGGCTGCACAGGGATCTTCAAAGACTTCATTTTTAATGGAAGCCGCCCCACGTAACGTTTAAAGCGCCTCTGCTGTTTAGCTCAGTAAATCCGTGGCATAATGGGTCTTGTGTGCCCTTCTAGTGACCTGAAAACTTGTCTCTTTAAATTAAACCCTCCCTTTCTTCCTCCTCCCCTGCTTTCATTCTTGCCTTGCCTTCCTGGGCCTTGTCCCTTCCACTCTTGCTTCCTGATTATTCCTCCTTGGGATTGAGTTTGGGCGGTGTAGAGTCTGAAATCTTCCTATATATAATATAATTCAGGCTCCTGATAGATCTTGGTGACACAATCACTGCGTGCAAATGCTGTGCAGTTTTTGCAGTGGTTTGTTGGAGTTGCTCAAGGTAAGGGAACTACTCAGCCCAGCACAGCTCCCAGCTTGGAAACAATGGGGTTTGTACTAGGGGAAAGGATGAGGAAGTAAAACCTGTGTGAAGGCTCAATGTCTTGTTTGGTTTCCTACTTTTCCTCTGCAGCCAAACCCATCCGCCCTGGCCATTACCCAGCGTCTTCTCCAACGGCTGTCCATGCCATCCGAGGGGGAGGGATGTCAAACTCCAGCTACTATCACAACACCAAATAAACGAGAAGTAAGAGCAAAGTAACTTATCTGTTCTTTCACCAATCACCCAGTTTTCTTACATTTCACTCCTGCTTTTAGAAGACTCTTGATTTTTTGTTTCCCCTAGTTTTAGTAGGACTCCTTTGCAGATAATTTTACTGTGAAAATTAGGAATTGAAGTGAGGAGTGCCTTGTTAGAATGCTTTGCAACTGCTGCTCAGAGTTCTTATTCTAGTCATTTATCCCTTAAAACTTTTTTTTAATAAACTAAAATGCTCTGGTAAATCTGGAATTCTCACACAGAGCGTGAAACTCACGTTGTAAAAAGGAAGTTCCAGAGGTGGCTTCTGCCAATCCAGTTCTCTGCTTTCCATCACACAAATATCTTTCCCTGTTGTGATATTCCAGCCTGGGACAGGGGGAGAGCTGCTGTAAGTGGCAGCAGCACAGAGCTCTCTGAGTGTCACAATTTGCAAACTTTCCATGTGTTTCCCGTGCTTTGGAGTCTTACTCTGCTCTCTTCAGATAAAACCAGAAACATTTTACTTTAATTGGAAGGGCTTAAAGGTCTCTCCTAAGCAGAAATCTCATCCTGGAGTGATGAGCAGCATATTCCAGTGTGACTGCTTCATGAGCTCCTGCCCTTACTGCTCGAAATGCCTGTTACAACTGCCCTTATTCTAGGTGGTAACTTGTCCCAGGCATGCTAAGAGTTGGATGCTAGTGAGTGCTGTGAAAAGCAGCCAGAGGAC
Organism: Heliornis fulica; assembly: GCA_013399135.1. Taxonomy (NCBI): domain Eukaryota; kingdom Metazoa; phylum Chordata; class Aves; order Gruiformes; family Heliornithidae; genus Heliornis; species Heliornis fulica. The sequence goes on along the minus strand of VXBZ01012465.1, from coordinate 45,899 downwards.
TGCTAAGTTGTCCCTCCAAGTCTGGCTCTTTTCCCTGCATGAGGATTAATTCTATCTTGTGACTCCCTTCTGATAGTATGTGGTTTCCTCGAGGCACTCAGCATTCTTGGGTGGTTTTTTTTCTCTTTTTCTCTCTCCTCTGAGAATGTTTCACGTCGTGCCTGCGTGCAAACCATCCATCACCGCGCGCTCGAGCCGCTGTCGTGCCGTGAGGATGGTCTCTGCTCATTGTGTTCTCCATGAGCACTCTAGCTGCAAGCAACATATTTTTTGCTGTGGATGAATTAGGGCAAGGCTTTGCTCAGGGGGTTTGTCTCTCAGTCCATTCTGAACTGAAATTGGCTTTTCCAGAGCCTCTGTTTGCTTCGCTGCAGTCCCACCTCTGTGAAAGAGCAAAGAGTGTGATACAGAGGCATGTAAAATATTTCCAGACATGTATCACAGCAGCTGCTTTGTGGGAAAAAAAAAGCTGCTACCTGCCTAAACTGGGTGGGACTTCAATATGCTGTTTGCTTGGGATCAAGTGTCCAACTCAACCAGGCCATGCAGTAGGCACTTGTCAGGCAACGACTGTGGATTGAAAACAGCTATTAACAGAATAAATGTATTGAAATCTAGGTGGGTGTGTCACCTGATAGGACTTTGGAAGTCATTAAAAAGTAATCAGAAAGCATAGAATACCTCTCACGTGTTTTAGATGGTGAGTTACAGATTTGAGGGTGGTGGAGGATGAGCAGGTTCAGGTTGTGCTTGGAAGGTGTTGCAGAGACGCTTGTGGGCAATAGGGGTGTAGACTAAGATGGAAGACCTTTGAAAAATGGGATAAACTTATGGATTTGAGGTTTCTGTAAAAAAAAAAATAGAAAAAATAATCCTGAAGATCAAATGGAAGCCATTTGGCTGGAATGAAGCCATTTAAAAAGTGTGTTTGTGGGTTGGTTTGGGTTCTTTTCCTGATCACAGAATCCCAGACTGTGCTGGGTTGGAAGGGACCTTCCAAGCCCATCTAGTCCCACCCCTGCAGTGAGCAGGGACATCTTCACTAGATCAGGTTGCTCAGAGCACCATCCCCCCTGACCTTGAACGCCTCCAGGGATGGGGCAACACCACCTCTCTGGGCAACCTGTGTCAGTGATTAACCACCCTCAGAGCGAAGAACTTAATTAACAGTAATGCTTCTTTGTTGCTTTTATTTGCCTGGATTCCTCATTGCTCAAGAGAGAGTGTAATGCCTGGCTGTTAAGTATTTTACATATTGTATGTAAGGCAACACTTTGAAATGTGGTGAGCATCAAACTGTGGTCCTGATGGGTCTCTGCCAGCTCGAGATGCCCTTGGATTGCATTCTGTGGTTACTACTTTAGAGAGATGTGTTAGAGATGTGTTTTAGGCTTTATAATTATGGAGTTTTTTTTTTAAACTTAGTCAAGATTTAGATATTTAGCACACATTTAGAAAGATGTCATGAAGATATAGTAAGCTGAGGCTGGGCAGTCATGAAAAGTTGGTTTTCATCATTTTTGGTCCTTCAGTAAAGAAGATTATTGGCAAATCACAACCATTTGGTTTCCAGAGGACTTTGGGAGTATCAGAGCGATCTGAATTCAAAGCTTATTGGCTGAAAGCCCAGGGCCATGAGCAAGAGTGTTGGTAAAGGTACTACTTATGCAGGGAAAATTTAATACAGATTATTTCCACGACATCTCTATGCTCTGTAGAACTTACACATCGCTTTTGAGTGGCCAGAGTTAGAACAGAACTTCCCTTTCTATTCATTTAACAGCAGCTAAGAATTGAGGTGGGTTTCTGACTAAATGTTTGCTGTCAGGTAACATACCCTGTCTCTGGAATGAAAATTTTATACCAGGATGAGGGTCAATTTATCTTGTGTTCCATTCATCACTCGCAGTAAAGATAACAGATGGTTGTTGCTGTTAGACTGGTCGGGACTATGATGGATTAACCCAGCCCCTCAGCACTGCTGTTGCTTTTCCTTTTTATGGTGTTCACTGGTGAAGTTCCCTCTGCAGAGCTGGGTGAGCCTGGGAGAAGACTCCTCAGGATGAAGATCAGGCTTCTCCCAGTTTGGGCCGCGTTGCCCAGGTGCGGCGAGTGTGGTGCAGGGAGGAGATTTCTGCTCCAGAGAGCGTAGAAATAACAGTAGCAGGGGGGAGTGAAAGAAATGGCTTAAACAGGAGATTCAGGAGGCCAAGGAGCATCTGCAAGTCCCTAAGAGAGAATTCCTCACTGGCCACATGGCAGATGTTTTTGTGTGAGGACTCTGTTACCTGGGGTGTCCCTGAAACCTCCGTTGTGGAAGTGGTCAGGAAGGGAGGTGGCAGCTCGGTCGCAGGGTGATGCTCTAAGGAGGTGGTGCTGGAATTGTTACAGCTGCAGGTGATGCCAGAGCTTCATGGAGATGGCTTTGGGGTTTCTGAATGCTTATTTCTCCAGCACAGCTTTGAGGCAGTCCTTATAGTTTCATCTTTAATAGAAAACATTTGAAATGTGTTCCTCACAGTGAATCTTACATCGTTTTTTAAATATTGTGTGAGAAGTATTTTGACAAAACTTTCAAGAAGAACACTTCCCAGGCTGCAAATCATGTCCTGGGGGGATGTTGGATATTCCTGGCCAACTACAAGGATAAATGTAACTAAACACAGTGTGGGTTTCAAAAACCATTTAATATTAAAGTTGTTCAGATACTACCCAGAATTTAAAAAGCAAAATCGATGGTACGTGTTTTGCTTTAGATAGGTACAAAAAGCCAAGTGAAGAACCAAATTGTTTCAGCTCTTTCTCACGTTGCCCTACAAAGTGTACCCCAAAAACTGCACAAAGTGATTCAATTCACTCTGCATCCTGATTTTGTATGGTTTTATTCATTAAGGAAAACTCAGAATAGTAAGTTTCAGAATAGAACTAAGCAGAAAGGTGGTGCCTAAGCAAACCTGTCTCTTGCAGTGCCCTGGTTAGTAACTGCCAGACTGGAGTGAGGAAAAAACCCATTAAGTGATAGAAATCTGCATTGCATTATTTTTTGTGCTTAAGATACGTGGCCAGGCCCATGTTAGCACAGATCAGCTCATGTTGAAGTGCTGTCTTTAAATTCATGAAATGGCCTGGCTCCATCCTACTGAAATGATTAAAAATATTATAAAAAAATTATTAAAGCAACTTGCATGGGGATCTTTATCTGTGAGATACACTGTGAACACGCTCTTGTGCACACATCCCTTATCCCAAAGGCTCTGTATGTTCCCAGCACCTCCCCAGCATTGAGCAAGATGAGTAACTGTTTCATCTAGCTAGACCAAAGTTCATCTAGCCAAGAAAATGCATAAATTAATAACTATCCTGGTTTCCTTTAAGGTGTTAATAAGGGCAACAATTAGGAGTTAACTAAAATTCCCACCGTTAATTTAGAGTAAAATTAAAAACAGTGATGCATCAATATTTACATATTTATTGTTATAACTTGCTCTTGAGTATGGACAAGCTTGGGGATTTTTAGAAATAACTTTACAAGAAAATGCTTAATGGAGGAAAACATCCCTTTCTCTGTAAGGCTGATTTACTATTGGCTAATTTAAGACCGTGTGAGGCACATGCAGTTACATACGTGGTGCTTTCCATATGGGGGTGGAAGTATTCAAGCCCAAGAGTTTTAAAAAGTCTGTGTTTCAAAAGCTTTATAATCAACTTTAAATCACCTTTACACTTGGTAAGATGTTCTTCTGGATGCAACTGCCATTAAATTAGTTAGAAAGATGCCTGTATAAAATCCTATATGCTGTATAGAAATATATCATGTATTTTTAAACTATGTTACCAGGATTTTATATAAAATATTTTTATGTGTTTCTGCAGGCACTGATTTTATATGTGCATATATATGTGTGTGTATAAGTACACATTTGCAGAAGCAACTCTCTGCCAGGAGACACATAAACCAGGATTGATTGGGATTTGTATTTTTTAGCCTTACATTTCATAATAAGCTTTCAAACTCAGCTGCAGTTGCTTTCCTCACTTGTGTAAGATACTCACACATGCTCTTCAGTGGATTTCAGGAGAGAAATCCTGTTATAAGAGGGCGATAAAATGAGGAAAAAAAAAGAAGTTAGACCTTTAGCTAATGCTTAGGGGTGTATTTAAGGCAAGAGAGTGCTCCAGGGGGCAAAGAGTGACTGTCATAAAGAGAATTGCTTCATTATGACTCTGCCAGTTTGTTGGCTGGAAACTTTAGAGATGGATGTGACAAAACTGCTCTCCAAGAGTTAGTAACTGAGCCCCTCATTTCATGATTTGTTACTATTGTGCTCTGAGTGACTTGTTTCTCACTGTCATGTCCCTTCGGTTGCTGTGCTTCTGTGAGGGGCAGGTTGATTTGCCACGGTGGGTATCTGCTTTCTGACCTCAAACATCCACTAATTATCTTTGCCTTTCTTGCTCTCTTCTGACAGGTCAACTCCACTTCGCATGCTAAGGACTGTCATTAAGTCACTAAGTCTCTTCCCCCCCCCCCCCCCCCCCTTCAACGTGATCCACATCCTCCTCGTCCTGCGCTTCCCGCAGCCATCTGCAATGCACTGGTCCCAGGTCTTTTGAGCTTCGTAGGATCTCCACGTGTACAGAAGTGTTCAGCTCAACTCTTCTACAGATACTTGTACAATGTATTTACCATAACCATCTAAGTAAGGATAGGAAGTCTGCCACCCAGAATCCCTCACTGACTGCGTTTGACCCCTTGGCGCTGGTTAGGTTGGGGCTTCTACACTCTGATGCTTTCTCGAAGTCCTCTGTTGCAGCGGTAAGTCCTGACTTCGGGCATCAAAGAGTTAATTATTCGATGACCAAGTGCCATCAAAGGCAGGTGATTGTGCTCTGTCATGACTGATTTACTGTATAATATACATATTATTTTATATTTTTAGGGGATGAAAATGTGCTGCTATGTGGTTTAATTTTACTGCTTTACATTTTCAGAAGTGAAATTTCCCCAAAGAAGCATTTGTAATATCCTGATACAAACTTTGGACTGTATAAAACAACCTTTATTGCAGTACCTGGTAAAGATCAAATGGGATGCAGAGAAATCTGTTAGTATAGATCTAGGTTTTGAAGCTTGGTAGTTCCATGAGTGTATCTGTGTGACCTATCTTAAAATTAAGATCCGATCTGCTTGTAGTTCTCCCCACAGTGGTGGGTTTTCCTGGAGTGTGATGGCTATCCATGTGTTAGTAAGCGTTGTTCTCTCTGAAACTTTGAAGGCTTTCAGGATGCTGTGGAAATCTTGGAAAAGCTGACAAGCATCCCCCACCCCTTGCCCTTTTCCCCTCCCCCTATGGCTTCCGTAAGCCCTGACCTATTCCCGCTGGATTTCAGACACCGGAGCGAACAGTCCCTCCCAGAACAGATGCTACCTGAGGGAAACAGAAAAATAAATAATAATAAAAATCCCCCAAATCCCAGACCCTACCTTAAAATATTAGAGTCCAAAAGGAGGTGAGAGTTGTACACTCGAGCTGCCCTTCATGGATCTCGTTTGTGAGGAGGTGAGGAGCATGTTGCAAGCGGGAGAGGATGTCAGCGTAAGTTACAACAGGCACCTCGTGTAGGACGGAGGTGAGGACAGCCCGCTTCCATTCCCAGATCTCTGCTGTGCCAGGCAGAAAGTTTCCATCTTATCAGCAAGAGGGCACTGGAATCCTTCTGGGAAGGTTTCACCGGCAGGCAGAGGAGCTGCTCCTCCTCCCTGCTGCTGCCTCTGGGCCACACACCCCCTCCTCATTCCGATGCCCACCCATAGTATCCAGCCCTGTGTCCTAACGAAGCGTGGCTCGGAGGAAGGTGATGGCCAGGCATAGCCTGCTACTCTTGTTTTGCAAACCTTTGCTCTTATTTAATTTGAGATTGATTTTATATTTTATTTTTTACTTTCAGAACGTGTTTCTTAGTAGGCTTAGAACTCTTCAGTTACTGTAGAGTGTTTTGGAAGACTGTGAATTGACTTTAGGTATTTTTTTTCTACTGAAATTATTCGGGTTGTTGCAAAGTAAGTTGGATATAATTTAACTTTTTTTTTCTTTTTAAATGTTGCACTATTTTGGGAAGCATTTTGCTAAAAAATATTTAATGAAGTTGCAAATTTGCATGTATTTAATTTATTTTGTATTTTCCGAAGTTTTGTATTTTCTTTCTTGATGTGCATGTGCACTGCCAGAAAAAAATGAACTGTGAACTTGCCATATGCAATCTTTAATAAAATTACTGATTCAGAACTACTCTGTGCTATCTCATCAGCTGTTCAGAGCTGAAATTTCTATTGTGAACTGATGATCCCCTTGTTTTGGTTCTCAAACAGTTGTCTTTGAAAAGATACCAAATTTAGAGATTTTTTTGTATCATAGTAAAACTTCTGTCTCTCAAATTCAGTTTGGTCTGGAAGTACATTGTAGATGCAGCATTAGCTTATAAACCTGTAGTAAGTTCCTCACAGCATCACCTTTAGCTACACACGTCAGTTTAGTAGACGGCGTTCTTCAGCTTGAGTACTAAGTTAGCTTTGACATCTCTTGATTGTGCTAGTGCTGATCAGCCAGTCAGTTCATCTAGCTAAAGGAATTAAGTTTCTCCAAGTTAACTTTTACATCAAGACTGTAGGAGGGCTTTCTACTTCTTTCAGGCAACAATTCTGGAAAAAAAATATAATAAAATAAAATATTTAGTTGATTGGAAATGAATTCTGCCAACTGAACTCACTCTGCTTATATCCAGATCCTTGTTTTGTAAGCCTGGATCAATTGGGCAGCCTAAGTTTGTATTGTGTGTTGTATATTCAACTTTTGTACCATTTTTAAGTCTTACACATTTTATATACAGAAATGGAAACCACACATTTGCTCCCCAGAGAGCAAAAACCTGTCTCCTGGTATTTCCATGACTTAGTGCTGTCTTACTTTCTTTGCTCGTTGAATGTCGTGCTCTATTTATCCTGGGCTAATTTTAAAGTTGTGATTTGTACAGCAAGAGTTAAATTTCATATCTGAAATGTCATGTATAGGACAGATTTTAGTGGAAATACTGTTCACAAATGGAAAACTTACTTCAGATGGAACTAAAGTGCATAGTGCTCTTTTTTTGCTACTAGTTTGGAAGCATTTCCTGCTCACTCGAGCTTCTCTTAATGATGTGTTCAAATATCTCGTGTTTGTCCTTGAGTTCACGTTTCATCAACTTGTTTTCTCAAAAGGAAGGAAAGTTTTAAGCTTGGAAAGATCTTGGCTGATGCATTTTTAAGTTTGTATTTTACTCAACAAGGGTGAGAGTGGATTATCCTGAATATACTCAAAACTAAAATGTAAGTAACCAAAAAAAGCCTTTACTGCAATAATTTCTGCCGACAGACCCTTAGGAATAACTTGGAAATTCCATTTTATAAACCCTAATGGACTGAGATGCACATTTGCCTGAAATTTTGATAAATAAGGCTTGGAAATAAACAAAAGAAATAATTTTAACCTGAACATTAATTCACTGAAATAAATGGGCATTTAAACCAAATGGTCACTCAGGTCCAAAGGGAAAAGGCCTAAATCAAATTTCCCTTACCGGAGGAGAAAGACTTGGGGGAGAAACACAAAGGAAGCACAACTCAATGGAAAAGAAACCAAAAAATAACTTGGCAGGATAATCTTCATCTCCCCTTGCTTTGTTTTTCGTCCTCACTGTGCCCGTACGAACTGCGCTGGAGGACACCCGCCGCGTGGGACACCGCTCCACCGGTTCCTCGCTCGCTCGCTCTCACCATCTCGTCCCTTGAAACACTTTTCCTTGTGGGAGAACCACGGGGGTCGAGGCATTCTGTAGAATTCTCCATGTCTAGTTTGTAAAGTGTGCAATGTGTACTGCAGATGTGTATTCTCTGGGCTCTATGTATCTTTACAGTAGTGTTCAATTTAGGAAAAAAAAAATAATAATAAATTGTGGACACGTTTTGCTGGTAACAAGGGGAAATTTAATTTTTTTTTTTTGCCATTGCATCAAACGATGCTGAAATGTATTAAACTCTTGATAAGCAGATCTGAACCCTCCTTCCCCCATCCCGTGGAGATAAGTCTTTTTATCTTCCTCCTAAAGTTCTATCAGCGATGGATGGACACACTGGCAGACTGCATGATGTATCATTCGAAAACCCTTACAGTCGAAAATAAAACTGAACTAAACTTTGCGGTGTGGCATCTTGTGTGACACGTGTGTACGGCATCTCCGCTGAGGGCCCGTTGGGATCGTGCTGGGTCACGTCAGAATGACTCGAGAGCGGGCCGGAGCCTGCCGCCGCGGACACCGGATTTGGGCTTTTCCTCTGAGGATCATTAGAAGGTTTGGAGGTGAATAGCATTCATATTTTTTCAGATTTTTGATAAATGCATCTTCTTCTGTGGAAATCTTTCTTCTTCTGTGGAAATCTTTCTTCTTCTGTGGAAATCTTTCTTCTTCTGTGGAAATATTCCTTCTTCTGTGGAAATATTCCTTCTTCTGTGGAAATCTTCCTTCTTCTGTGGAAATCTTCCTTCTTCCCGCTCTTTTTCTCCAGTAGCCTGGAGGGCAGTGGGGAGTCTCTTACCCTCTGCATGTGGTTCCAGTTTTATAGGAATACTCTCTGTCTGTACAGTGTAATGAGGGAATGTTCCTGCGGCTTTGCCACCTCCCTTAAGTCGTCCTCTGGAGCTTTACAGACAGCTTGTTGGCAGTAATTATTACTCGGAGCGTTTCTTGATTGCATTGTTTTCTACTCAGCAATGCAAATTTCTGGCACTCCAGAAGTTCTGTAGAAATGGATTGTTCTGGTTTTGCTGCTGAGTAGATTTCTAATGAGGTTCGTTAGTTAACGTAGGATTTCCCTGGAGACGTTCAAGGCCAGGTTGGATGAGGCCCTGAGCAAGCTGATCTAGTTGGGGGTGTCCCTGCTTCTTGCAGGGGGGTTGGACTAGATGACCTCTGGGAGTCCCTACCAACTCTACCCATTCTATGATTCCATGATTCTATGATTTCACTTGGGACCCTCTAGGAACCCAGCAGCAGAGGAAGCCACTTGCAGCCAGGCTCTGTCCTTGCTGGTGATGGGTGGCCAATGATCACCGATGGCTGGTGTGACAAACACAGCTCCCCAGGAGCTACATGCCACCACGCAAATAAGTGTTTAGGGGCACGGACTGTACTGATAGAATTGTGCTGGTTAACTGGAAATGTTTGGTAGGGCAGGCTGCTCTCGTAGCAGACTTGGAAATTAGTCTGTTAAAATTTCAAGCCAGTTATTTCTATGTCAGAATGAACTTTTGGTTATGCTACTTGAGGTGCAAAGAATCGCTTGGGTTGGAAGAGACCTTTAAGATCGAGTCCAACCCCAGCCTGACCCTGCCCAGGCCACCTCTAGAACATGTCCTTCAGCACCTCATCTCTTGGCCTTTCCAATCCCTCCAGGGATGGGGACTCCACCACTGCCCTGGGCAGCCTGTTCCAACGCCTGACAAACCTTTCAGGGGGTGAATTCTTCTCATGTCCAACCTCAATCTCCCCTGGGGCAGTTTGGGACCATTTCCTCTGGTCCTGTTGCTTGTTATCCAAGAGAAGAGACCGACCCCACCTCTCTGCACCCTCCTTGCAGGGACTTGGAGAGAGTGAGAAGGTCTCCCCTCAGTCTCCTGTTCTCCAGACTCCAAAGCCCCAGAGCTCCCTCAGCTGCTCCTCACAGGACTTGTGCTCCAGACCCTTCCCCAGCTCCCTCAGCTGCTCCTCACAGGACTTGTGCTCCA
>VXBZ01012465.1:2844-25454 GCA_013399135.1 Heliornis fulica | reverse complement strand
TTTTACTAATTGAATATTATTTATTAATATTGAGATGATGATGATGATGATGATGATGATGATGATGATGATGATGATGAAGTGCTGAGTGCACTGCCCCAGCACGCTCTGTCCCTCAGCCTACCCCATCCAGCAGCGTCTCCATCTCGCTGTGAGGAGGAGTCTGCCCAGCCCCGTGGCCGTGGGCTTGGTGGCCGAGCATGTGTACAGGTACCCACAGCTGCTCTGTGGGTCTCCTCAGCCCCTGCAGACGGCTCAGGGAGGTGATCCAGGCTCAGGATGATCCTCCTCAGAAACAAAATGCCCATCTTTGCCTTCCCTCCTGGAATGAGTCTCTCTTGGGAGGGATTACGCCGGTGACGAGGCTACGGCTGAAAGGAACTTACGCTGCCACTAATTATGTCTAATGTAGAAAACCTTAAAATAGGTGTTTAAAATATTAATGGGATACAGAGGAGCTGCAGCTTTACAGCTAATAATAACAGACTTGAAAATACCCCCTCTGTGAAGCAAGAAACTGAAGTTAATAATTACAGCACAATTAGAGGAGAAGAAAGCTGGGTCAGGTGAGGCAGGATTTCTGCCTCACCGGTGATCGAGAGTAAGGGATTGGGTGTGTGGGACAGTCATGGCATTCCAGGCAGAGCTGTGTGTAGAGGGCTTGGAGCTGTGCACTGAACCCTACAAGCTTTTGGGGGGGCAAGAGCAATGAAAAGGTTGGGAATCATTACAGTACATCCTGCTGGAAGGATCTGTGGCTTTGAAATACCTGCACCTCACACAAAATTCAATAGGAAGAATTCAAATTTGGCATCTTAAATGAGAGATGAGGCACAAATCCTTCCCAGGGAGGGGGGAGGCCCTGGCACAGGGTGCCCAGAGAAGCTGGGGCTGCCCCTGGATCCCTGGCAGGGTTCAAGGCCAGGTTGGATGGGGCTTAGGGCACCCTGGGGTCATGGGGCTGTCCATGCCCATGGCAGAATAGCACTGGGGTGTCTGAGGTCCCTTCCCTCCCCAACCAGTCTGGGATGCTGTAATTCTATCATTTTTTGTTTGAACCATCCTGCTAATTTAACTAAAAGCTGCATGACTTTTCTTTTTTCTCTTCAGAGGCTTAGATTAAGGACTGCTGTCACTTATCGTGAGTGCTTCCAGGTACCATGAGTTATGTGGAATTCTGTGGAATTAAATTGGATTTCAGGGCATCATGTTATATGATCCTTTTTGTTTTGTCACTGTCACTAGTTTATTTGGTTATAAAAATGTGCAAGTAATTCCTGGTCTGTGAGGAGCTAAGCAGATTTTAGTTTGAAAAGAATGTATCAGTGTACATAATCATATCAAAATATCAGTGTGCACAATTTATGACTTGGTCATGCAGGGATTCAAAGCTGGGATTCCCTGCATGAGTCAATATAGCAGCAGTCATCTTGGATGGTGCCATTCACCTTGAACTGGAACCTTCTGGAGCTACAAATATGAGCTAGAGTAGGGGATACTGCTCAGAGACACCGGTGAGTTGACCCTATGTGACTTGTACTCTTGTAGCTCACGGGTGCCACAGGGCAATAGAATCATAGAATCCCTTTGGTTGGAAGAGACCTTCAAGAACACTGAGTCCAACCACAGGCTGACCCACCTCTAGACCATGTCCAGTAGGGTCAGTGATGCCTGCTAGGATGGGATTGGCACGGGGGACATACCTGGGCATTGGTTCATATTCCAGGCTAATGCAGTTGGAATTTGCCTTTACATGAGCTTTCTCCAAGTAATAATTTTAGTTAGACTTGCACATCTTGACTAGGAGCAGACCAGTGTGAATACTGTAGGTAGGGTGTTCTTCTTGTTGTGGTGGTTGTTGAGCCCTTTCTGTCATAAGTCTGTTGGTGTGCCTTTCACCACCACGTGTCCTTCCTTGGTGATACTTGCCAGATGGAATCGCTCCTGGTGGTGCCTGTAGGATTGACTCTTTTATAAACACTCCTGATATATAAGATTTATACATTCCACACAGGCGCCAGGATTCAGAATCTCAGTTCACTTAGAGTAATTCCTCAGGTATTGTGAATGTCCCAAGAGAAAGCTGGAGTAGACCTTACTCCCCTTCCTGACCAACACTGACTTCAGCAACGGCCTAGTGATTTGACAAATAGCTGGCTGTCTGATGGGAAAGAGTTGTTTGCTGTAGTTGAAAGCCAGATTTCAGAGGTACAGAAAATTTCACTAAGAATTAACTGGAGAGGGAGAAAAGGCCTTTGCTGACATACTTCCTTACCACAGGTCTTATTTTTTACTCTTAGAACTTTGTGTGGCCATCACCTAGAAGGGCAAGCTTTAAAAAAGGATAGTTACTCATTTTGCTTTTTTTTTTCATTATTAGTTTTGGAGTTATTTGGTCTGGACTTTTTTTTTTTAATATTTATGCTAAATTTTTGTTATTTATTTCAGATGATACCCAGTGTAAGAGAAGTCAAATAAAATATTTTAATGTCTTTCATTTTTCTGTTATGTAGCCTGTGCAACAACCAGAATTGTCTTTTTGCATCAGGATTTGTTTTTCTGCATCGACTGAGCACTGGGATTGGTTAGAGATACTCAAAAACTCTCTAGATGCAGTCATGGACAACATCCTCCAGATGGCCCTGCTTGAGCAGTGGGGTTGGACAAGATGATCTCCAGAGGTCCCTGCTGACCCCAACCACTCTGTGATCAGGTTGTTGGTTTTGACTTATTCAACTGCCTTTACCCAGAATGATTTTCTCTCTTTTTTTTTTTTCTCTTCCAATTCTCTCTCCCATCCCACTGAGGTGTGGAGGGAGCAAGCCTCGTTTGGTGAATGTTTAATTGCAATCTGAGGTAAATCAACCACAGGGTTAAAAGAGAAAGGGGACAACTGAGAAACTACAGAACCTAAGCTTCACATTACTGTGGGTTCCTAATGACTTGGAGGGGGGTGTGTGAATCCAAAGATTATGTTTTTAGTGATGTAAGGCAGGCAAAACTCCATGCAAGAGCCTTGCATCATTCTTCATAGCCTTTCCAGTCTTGCCTGCATTCGACTTGGCTTGCCATTGGTGTGACCCAGCTGGGAAAAGAAGACCCAGTGGAAATAACCAGCTTTTAAGCTCTTGGTGAGACAGTGTAACTAACCAACAGTGTTCCAGCTCTTAACAGGAGGTGGCTTTGGGGGCTGTGTCACTTCTTTTTGAAGAATTGCTTTAATAAAAATGCAAAGTGACTCGTGCTTTCTGGAGCATTAGACATAGAGTAATCGTTAAGAACCTGAACCTCTTGCATGTTTTGTATTCCAGCTCCTCCTGGATTTTCAAACTGCTACCTTCCACCCCCTTCCTTGCAAAATAAGACCTTTAAAGCCTTTAATAATTGCAGCTTTAGGGTGAAATACTGCCTCCAAAAAAGCTGGATGGCAAAAGTACCCTTGGCTGGCAAGAGGCTGTGTTTTCCCTTCTTTTAAAGACACACATGGGGCAAACAACAACTCTTCTGATGCCTCAATTCAGTAGAAAATGCTCCAAGAGCTACTGTGTGGGTCAGGTTTTTAAACAGATGTCAGCTGTTGAAGTCAGGTCTTTTGTAAAATCAGTACAGAAACATAACAATAGTAGGTCCAAGGAATCAAAAAGTACCAGGGCCAATTTTAATGGGTTTGAAGGGTTGTCCTGTCCTGAAAAAAATGTCCTGTGGTGTCCACACACCAGGAAATGTCATTGGATAGATTAATTTATTTATGAACATTCCTTGTATCCCACTGTCATGCTAGACTAAGTACAATTAGAGGCAGATCCTGGTGTTTTCAAGGCTGAGTGAATACATTGTGTACAGTCCTGATAGTCACCAAGATGCAGTGCAGAAGGAGAAGTATTTCCTTTGCTTGCTTTGCTTTGCTTTGGGCAGCCTTGCTTTATTTCTGGGGACAGTTCTGACTCAGCATTCAGAAATGAGGGAGCAAAGATGGTTTTAGGGTTGACCTCAAGGCCTGGAGGTCTTGGGGAGGACCCACTCTCGGTCCATTCAGTTGCTTGAGGAAAGAGTAACGTGGCTTTGAGAAACCATCACACAGGGCAGTTAGTGCCTGTAGCTCAGTTGACCATCAGAAGATGGTTGGTGCTCTGGCTGGTGGCCAGAGGACACTACAAAGACTTTTTGTGAGAACCCCATGTATTGCAGGTTTCTTCTGGATGCATACTTGAGGAAAATAATTCTTCTGATAGACTTGTAGTACCGGCATCATATTTCCAAATGGCTTTTCTCTGATTTTATTAATCGTGTTAATATTCTACCTGGGTATGTTTAACTGTGCAACGCTTGTAGACTCTCCATTTTTAAAGCATAGATTAGTTAATGCTCCATTTTTTTCCAGGTGTTTATTTAGTGTGGATATCAAACATTGTTTTTCTCTGGTAATACCCACATAGGTAGAAGGTGTATGTTTATTAAAGATACACTTCTGTGTGTAGCTCTGAGTAGTCAGTGTAGCTCGACCACCGCAGTGAAGTAGCTGTGTGGTAAACTCTTTGAAGAACTCCCACTGGCAAAAGACATCTTTCTTTGTGTACTTGGTTGCCAAACTAAAGAGAATTGCTCTGCATTGTCAGGATGCACTCTTAACCAGTTAAACCCCTGTTTACAACCTTGCCTGTGGTTAACCACCACTAGATAAGATCATGGGCTGCCTTACCCTCAGCTAACATGTAACGGGTGGATGATACAATTCACATTTAAATTACTGTCTGCTTTATATTTTTTTCTGTTGGCTTTGGCTTTGAGAGGAGCTTTTAGTGCTGTGAGGAATGTTATCAGTTTATGAAGTGACTGTTCCTCAGAGTAATCCAACTGCAGCTGGAAAGGTAATGACTGGCCTTCCGTAATACTACACTGTTCTCCTGCAGTGCTTCCAGAGAAGACTGCTCCTGAATCACATGCCTGGACATATACAAGATACATAACTTGGCAGTGTATACACTTTTTATATGCTTTCAAGCCAACATAGCTAAAAGCAGCCACGGTGCATCTCGTCTGCTTTATATTTCTTGGCTATCACGGAAAAGCAAAGAGGATTTATTTCAAGTACTGCCTTAATTGGGCCTTGCCCCAGCTGTCAGCATCGAACTGGCCTCACTTTTCACTGAAGTTTATCAGGGAAAAGTTTGAAAATATTACAAAGTTAATTTTAAAATTCAACTATTTGAGCTGGGGTGATTGGGGTGTGCCACCATGTTTTAGTAGTAGTGATTTTTTCCAAAGAAATCACAGTGTGTGTATATGTGTGTGCGTGTGCATGTTTTTTTCTTTATAAATTTGTTACAATCTTTTAATGTATACTCAAGTATAAAATGAACTTGGAAAGTCATTAATAGCAGTCAGTCAGATTAGCTGTGCAGATAACTGGGTTGTCCTCCACCAGACTGGAGCCTGCCACAAATTTTTTGCTGCTGAACAAATCTGAAAAAGAACAATCTTTGCAACCGAG
The DNA here is from genome assembly GCA_013399135.1 of Heliornis fulica. Taxonomy (NCBI): domain Eukaryota; kingdom Metazoa; phylum Chordata; class Aves; order Gruiformes; family Heliornithidae; genus Heliornis; species Heliornis fulica. Next base: position 19,963 of record VXBZ01012465.1, on the reverse strand, counting down.
TTTCTAGATAAATTTTTTTGGAGTATAGTTCATAGTATTTCTATTTGAAACCAGGCATTTAAATATAGGACTTGGTTATGAGCATTTGATCATTCCCCCAAACAGTGGCAGTAAGAGGAATTGTGGGGATTGGGGCAAGCACCTTTCATCTTCATCTGTCATAGCTCTTTTCATCTCTTCCTCTTGTACCTTGCCATGCCAGGTACTTTGAGTAGGACAGTGTACAAGATTTGAATTTCTTTGGTCACACTCAGCACTACTGCTTCTTTGTCAAAGGGAACAATCCATGTTCCACGGACCACCCTGTGGCTCTGGCCCTGCAGTTAGCAGAAGTATTGATTAGTAATTTTAATATCAATACTGTGGTGGGACTAGGATGTAGATGTCAGTGAGAGACCAACTTTCAGCATGGGAGGGAATATATGGTGATTATAGAAAAGTTCCCTGTCCAATTATTTCTACTCTGTCTAGAAATAAAGTACTGTGTGATGATCATCTTTACATTTACAGATATCCTCTGGAATCTGAACCGTTGGATATTAGAGGCTTAACCTGCAGAGAATGTACATGCTTCTGCTTTGCTAGAAGAAGGATGATTAATTCTTCTGGCATTTAGATAGAGACTGGCTTAAGCTTTATTTATTTCATAGGATCCCAGACTGGTTGGGGATGGAAGGGACTTCAAAGCCCATCCAGCTCCAACCCCCTGCCATGGGCAGGGACACCTTCACCAGACCAGGCTGCTCAAGGCCCCGTCCAACCTGGCCTTGAACCCCTCCAGGGAGGGGACAGCCACCACTGCCCTGGGCACCCTGTGCCAGGGCCTCACCACCCTCAGAGGGAAGAATTTCTTCCTCAGATCCAACCTAAATCTACCCTTTCCAATTTAAACCCATTCTCCCTCATCCTGTCCCTCCAGGCTCTTCTAAAAAGTCCCTCCCTGGATTTCTTGTAGGCCCCTTCAGGGCCTGGAAGGGGCTCTAAGATCTCCCTGGAGCCTTCTCTTCTCTGGGCTGAACAACCCCAAATTGCTCTCAGCCTGTTTTCATAGTTATTTATTAGTTATTAATTTCTATGAAATAAACCAATCCAATCTCCAGTTTAGATTACTTAAAAAGTGCTTCCTGATGAGCCTGGATCTTCTCGGACACCATTTCCCTGGTGGTTTCCATCCCTGTGCCTTATTCCTCTTTTATTTTGCCTCTCTCTCCGTACTGGGCCTCGTGCTGAAGTGCACGTGGTGAGCAGAGTGACAGTACGTGGGATTTGGCACTCAGCTGCCAGGATTAGTGCTGGGAGATGCCTGGCTAATTCCCAGTTCATGCTGTTCCCACAGACAACCTGGAAATGGGTGTGTTTGACAGGAATAGTAGCAACAAAGGTATGGAGCTGAGATTGCCTTCTGGAATGGCAGCTCATCAAAGGGCTGGGAAAATCTATAAAATGAGCAATAAAATAACTCTGAAAGTTTCAGGTTTACTCATTTTACTACTGCAGGGAAATTCTTGTAATGTTTTAACACCTAAAACACAGTGGTTTGTATTGTGAATATAGTACAGATTCTTTGAAGAGGTAGATAAGGGGAAAACCCTTCAGGACTCTTACAATAACTGCTCCTACAAACAGGTTGTTTTCTTCTGGGAGAATCTTAAACCCTGTTTATTCACGTTCCTTGAACCAAGCTGCTTCCTCTCTGTATAGAGGATGCAGTAGTTAATCAACTTCTAAATCTGCTTGGAAGAGGGTTAATTGTTAATTGCTGTCAACAATGCTCAGAAGTGTCTGAACTAATTTGGTGAAAAGCATTTTCCCTGCAGCAGCAGCAGCAGCAAGTGCTGCTTGTTTTCAGCAGTAACAGACAGCCATTACTTGGCTTTGACATGTGTCTAAATCCCCAAAACTCTGATCCATGCCTCAGAGATAGCCCTTAAAATGTACTGAAACCAGGGAAAAGCTGCATGGAACCATAAGGTGAGTGTTGCTTATGCCTTGATATGAGGGAACTCACAGCAGCTGTTCTACCTGTGGGAAGATGCCTGAAGCTATGCAGAAGAGGGAGGTAGGGAAATACCAGTTTTTTATTCTATGACTCTCCTGGAAGTACAGAGCTTGATTCTGGTTTACCAGAGGCATTTATCTTCTCTGAAAATTCAAATGTTCTATAAGCCAAGCTCATTGGATAAAAGAGTGGATAACTGAGACAAAGACTGGAATGCAGATTCTTCTCCTCCCAGGTGCATGGCTGCTTGGAGAGTGTGTGTGTAGTCTTTCTGTCTGCAGGATGGACCTTTGATGTTCCCTGCAAGGTGGCCCAGTTTCCACATGAGAGATCAAGAGCTTCCCGCTATAACCGAACAGATCGGCTGCTGATACAACACCTTCTTGGAGAAATGGTGGTCTGAATCCCCACAAGAATCAAGCCAGATCTTCCACATCTGAGGCAAGTGTGCCACTTAGCTCCTGTTGAATGGAGCTAATGAGTGGGGATAAACTAATTACTTTCCCCCACCGTTAGCCTCCCTACCCTCAAGTGAAGGAATCTGGTGTGAGTGCCATCTGGATCAAATCTGGATGAAGCCCTTGAGAAGAACTTGTGAATACAAGTGTGAGACTAAGCTGCAAGATAGGGTGGTAAGCTGCTCAGGCCTGCCAAAATTGGGTGTGCCTGAAAGCAAAATTTCGGGTGATTAGAGAATGGAAAACTTTGAGGTGCCTGGGGAAGCCTGGTAGCAGCTGAGAGGGTGAGTGTGAAGATAGCAGGTGGGTTAATGGTTGGACCAGATGATCTTAGGGGTCATTTCCAGCCTTAACAATTCTATGATTCTATTATTTGTGTGTCTCCTGGGACTATTTGTCTTTTGTTTTATTTTTTTAGAGGTAAATTCCTTCTGTGGATTGAAACCTAGGTGCTTGAAAAGTTGTTCTTTGAGCTCTGTGAGAAAAATATGACATTGGTTCATCTCATCCAAGTCAGCTTAAGTCTCTGAAATAGTCACAGAAATAATTTCTGGTGGTGGATTTATGTACATGAATTCCATAGCATTCATGGCTAATACCAGTTCTGAGACAGGAATGGTTTGACTGGTGTTTGGTTTAGGTTTTCTTTGGTCTCCGTGTTGGTGAAGAAATACTTGAAGGATTAGCAGGTTGTGCTTGGATGCATTTCCAGCCCCTGAGTATTGACAGATCATCCAGATGTGGGTGGGATGGAGTGACCTGTCAGTGCAGTGACCAGTGCTGTGGATAGCTGGAGCTTTTGTCTCCTGTGTTAATAGGAAAGCCTGAGGCTGCAAATACACACCATGCAATGCAATACCCAACAGACCCAGGGGAAGCTCATTGTGCCTCTAGCTACACCACTGTGTTAAATACCAGGGTTATTAATCTTTCATCACCTCAGAAACCTGTAGTCCATATATTAATGTGCTTTTGTGGATTTTAATTGCTCAGACTTGCAACAACTCAAAACTTAAAATCCCTTTTCCCACTGTGACTTGAGTCTTGAGAAATTGGTTCTGTTGAGAAGCAGCAAACTGTTTTGATGATTTTACATTTTCAGTGGCATCTGGAGGTTCACCTGTTTATTTTTAAGGACAGCTTAAAGGTGGCAGGCAGCAGATTCATGCTGTAGCCCCAAAAGCCTGCAGATCTGTGAGTCTCATGTGATAAAGGTAATAATACAGAGAATACCAGAGTGTGGCTGTTGGAATGGATGGTCTGTTGGGTGTCTGGGTGGTTTATCCATGTTAGGTGGTAGGTGATCTCCATGGAGTTTTCTTCCTTTCTATGAGAGTGTTACTCTACAGGAATAAATTACTGTTTTCTGTGAAATAGGTGTCATTCCTAGAGTGTTTTGACATTACACCATACAATAATATTAGTGAGCTGGTGGAGACAGACAGCCCTGTAGGTCCTGGGGGCAGTGTAGCCCAACAGCAGAGCTCTTCTCCTGCCTCTGCTAGAGCAGCTCAGTGGGCTCTAACCTGGGAAGCACTGGGTTGTGGGACAGTGTAGCTGTGTGCATGTGTAGTCCATGTAAATTCCCCTTGAACTCATTTAAAAGATTTTATACTATAAAATCCATGACAGTCAATTCTCTGCAGGGATATCTCTGCTATAGCTCAACTAGGTCTGGAATCACAGTGTGAACTAAACCTAGCTTATCTCTGTATTGCTCTAGGGCAATGATTTTCCAAAAGTAAATAGCAGCCAGAAGTGATGCTGGGAAGGGAATTCCAGAGTTCTGGCTTCCCCCACTTGGCTTGAATCATATCTTAAAGAAATTACCACAATAAAACACCCTAATGTTTATCTTAACATAATACAGAAAGGTATTTCTTACAATAAAATATGATTAGACCCGTGGAAGAAATAATAGTGTCTAAATTAACTTCAGATGAAGGCACAGTGCACCTTTTATTACCTGGTTTTGGCTTTCACATTGCATAAGCTGATAGTAACAATGCTTATTTTTAAGAGTTAAAAAAAATTAAAAGGTTAGACATTTTTTTAAAAAGGTTTTGACATTCAATCTGTCATCATTGTCTTCTCAAGAATGCATGCAATGTTTTTTTTTAAAAAAAATAGAGAGAGGGTTTTGTTGAATGACATTGATCTTCTTTGGAGTTCTTGTTTGGTTTTCTGCTCATTAAGCTCCTGATGTGGAAACAGACTTGCAAAGGCCCAGAACTATGACATTAGATACAGCTTTTAGGTATGTCATCAGGTCTAGTAATATAATATATACTAAACTAGATTTTATTATTTTTTTTCAGCAGCAAAACCCAATATTTGATAGTAATACTTCTGTGCTTCTTTTTACTTTGAAGTCCAACACCCAGTATACCTTCAGAAGACTAATAAAATAGCCTTCCAAGGCCTCATCTTGATCTTTGAAAATTAGTTTAAAATTATTCTAGCCTATGCCAACAATTTTCTTGTTTCTCAGAGCATGTTGTGAAGAAATGCCCAGAAACAGAATGAATGGAAAAATGGAATAGAGATGTGTACTTGAGAAACAAACTGGGGGTTGTAAGTCCAACTTTTCTGCTTAGTGACAAAAATGATAAACCCTGGTACAGCAGGGATAGGGAAGAGGTGATAGGAGAAGCTGTGTAGGAGACATGAATCTTATACTTTGTACATTTTCACATTTAAAAAAAAATAAGGGAACAACAGCTAAATTCCAATGCTGTTTATAATACAAAGCTAAGAAATGAATCACTGGGTAATACAAATAAAGGGAATATTCATTTATTTTTATTTCCTAGAGTGTCAGAAACGGTGCAAGACCTCACACCACCATCATAACAGAGCAGTTGGTGTAGGTGAGGACATTGGCACAGAGCAGCAGCTCCTCTCTGGTGGTTTTGGGAGGTTTCTGTGCAGGATTTGGCTGTGGTTCTGCCTCTCAGCCTGCTAACAGGGCACATCTATTCCTTTTATATGGTGGCAAATTGTGTTCTACAGGCTGTTTAGTGGGAGGGATTTGAGGGGTTTTGCTTTAGTTCATGTTATGCTGAGCTTGCTTAGAAATATTTGGAATATCTGGTTCTTATACAACTATCCTTTTTTCTTTGTTTTCCTTTTTTTTCCCTTTAGTGCAGTTTTCTGGTACATATTGATGCCCATCCTGGAGGCACCTTCTTGTATAACTCTTCATAGCTCTCAGTAGCTGAGTGCTTGATGGGCAGCATTCTGCCTGCTGCTGGGATACTATTTCTGAATCCTCTCAGTATTCCATGCCTTAATTTGGATTATGGACATGGAAATTAATTGAGGCAATTAAAGTATTTTAGGTATGTGCCCACTTGGTTTTTTTTTTCTGGAAAAAAAAAACCAAACCCAAACACCCAACAACCTTTTTGTTTTGAATAGCCAGCAAATTGTTCCCACAAATTTGACTCTGTTAGATATTTATTTTGTTGTAATGCAGTGTCTAGAAGCAGACAATGTGTTTGTGGTGAAACTCCTTTGAGTGCAAACTAGGGACAACAAGGTTTCACTGGAGCTTGCCAAGGGTGAATGGGCCTCCACGAGTGTCTGGATGGAGACTGTGAAATCAGAAGAGACATCTGAGAATACAATCTGAAGCCTTTTTAATCAGCTTGCACTGAGTGCAAGACTTCAGACTGTGTCTGAAGCAGAATTGTGGCCTTTCCCAGCAGGAGCTATGGGTAACTGCACATACTCCCCTTCTGGAAACCAAAATCAAGTCAAATTGGTGTCCCTGGCACAGAGTTCTCGTTTAGCTTCACATGAGCCATGTCAAGGGGCTTGCTAGAGCCACGATGCAGCAGGTGACATTGGCCTCAACTCCTGTTTAAATCCACACTCAGCCTTTCAGCATTTTTTTTCCCCTTTTTTCTCTCCCTGGGTTCTGGTGGCTGCTGATCTGAAATGCTGAAAATGTTTCTGGTGTTGGTAGCTAATAGAGTTAGAAGCACCTCTGAATACAGGCAGATGAGGTGCTCATGGAGATGGGTCAGGAGAGGACAGGGGTGGTTGGACTCCATGATCTAAATGGTCTTTTCTAACCTTGTGATTCTGTGAATACAAGTCTAAAACAAATGTGAGGAGGTACTACAGGTGGGTTTTGCAAATGTTGGTGGAGTAACAGCATGCTTCCAGTGCTGTAGAAGTGTCTGAGGTGAATCAGGGTCTGGAGCACAGGGAGGGCTGAGACACCCGGGCTTGTTCAGCTGGGACCAGAGGAGGCCACAGGGGATGTTACCCAGTTTCTTCCCCCAACTGGAAGCACCAAACTGGTGATGCTTACATACAGAGTGGAACTCTGGGAGACCTAGGAAACACAGAGTGACTGAGAGAATGAGGGAAGAGAGGTGGTGCTAGCCAGCTCTGCAGCAGGTTGTCTGAGGCTGTGGTCAGGAAATAGGACAGGGCAGAATCCTCTTGCTAAGATGCTGTCTGCAGAGTTGAGCAGCTGATGTACCCTATAGTTTTGCAAAGCATATGTGCATGAGACTTACATGTAAACACCCAGAAGGCAGAAGAATCTATTTAACTTGCATCTCTTCCTGGTTTACCAGCACTGCAGAGCACTCTGCATCCATAATGTGGATGTGTAATGTGTTGCAAACAGTCTTTTCCAATTTATGAAGTGTTTATTTAATGTAATCAATTATTAACTGAAGCAAAACAACCCAAGGAATCCACACCCACTGCCTGTGGCAGTCAGGAACTCGGCCATCCCCAGGACAGCAGGGCTCCATCACTCCCAATGTCCCCATTTCCCCCAGCTACTCGGGACACTGGGGTTGGCTGTCCCAGCTGTGTCCCCCAGACTCCTTTTCACCCACATCTTCTCACTAGTGGGGGTGTGAGGAGCAGAAAAGGCCTTGACTATGTGAAAGCTCTGCCCAGCAGTAGCTAAAACATCAGCCTGTCAGTGCTGCTTTGGTCATGAATCCACACCAGCACCATATGAGCTACTGGGAAAAAAAATCAACTACCTCAGCCAAAACCAGTACAACACCACTTGCCTCTGGTGCTGTTTTCTTTTAGGTTTCTGTTAACCTCAACATATTTTATGTAGTTCATGCTTTCAGCACATTAAAACCCAAGCAAACATTTATTCCTCTTGCTAGGTAACAGAGTGCAGTGCTACTTTGGGAAGAAGGCTTTTTCCTCTTTTTTTTTTTTTATTTTTAGGTTTTTTTTCCTGTTCTCCTTCATTTGTCTACTTGTGGTTCCAGATTATAAAACCAAAGCAATCTTTCCCCAGGGATTAGTTGTCCTGCTAAGACTTTCTGGAGTCTTTAATCTGTAATTTCTACTCCAAGTGTCAGTAAATAAGGTAAACTATGTGCTTGTTTATTGTCTTTGAATTCATTTGTACTAGTCATAGCAAAATTGAGAAATTGTTTGTTTTAATATGTAGGGTTTTTTCTCCAAGCCTAAACAACTGTTTGCCTTCAGTGAGCTTGTTCTGCTTTGCATGAAACAAGTGTGCTGCCTCTTTCATTACATGAAAGGAAATAATTGTTCTTGAACTCTCATTATTTTCTCCCTGTCTCTAAATAAAAAAAAAAAGAGGCACTTGTTTAAAATAATAACCAATTAAAAAGTGTGCTCCAAATGGAATTGGAGTCTTGTTACTGGGAAAAGTGTGTCCTTGTGCTCGGTGTGTTTTAAGTCCAAAGTCTATGTCCTACAGGTGTTGAATGTGCAGCAATTCTGCTTGGCTTCACTCCACTAAATTAGCTGCTCTGCTTTCTTTAGCTTGCTGGGAAAATTGCAAATGTGTTGGTTTGTGTCTCCTTGGCAGTTTAGGAGTTTAGCAGGACATTGATTCTGAGGGGACGTCCAGACAGAGTCCCATTGTTTATCATTAAACCCTGCCAAGAACTTATCAGATGCTCTGTAATGAGCCTCCTTCTTTTAGAGATACTTCAGTGGTGTAAGGAAGCTGCTAACAATTATTGACTTCCATTCTCTACTCCTCATTTTAAATGAGACAAGCTTAGTCTATTTTAAGGGGTATTTTTAAAGGGTTTCATCTGGTCCATCAGAGGACACTTGTTAAATGAGATTATTTTTTTTCCACTTGTGGGCATTTTAAGCATCAGTGCATGGCAGGTTATTGATTTGTCACCTTTAGTGCTGCCTTTCTCAGGTGTGGGTTGCTTGAGGGATGTGTTGCTTCTGGAAATACTGCTGTGCTTTCTCTCCATCAACATGCCAGCTCTGTAGTATGAACTTGGTAAGGAAACTGATTTAACCAACAAAAAAAAATCAAAGCAAAATCCCCAAACACAACCAAAATGAGGAGCCAGGATGTGTGTTCTGTGCCCTCTCATGATAACTGATGAGGTGAATTAAAAGCTCATTTCTGGAAAAGGAGCCTGTGTAATTTCCCAGCTCTTCTGATTCCTTGTTCCCCCTTTACCCCCCACCTCCTGCTGTGGTCCATCCACCTGCCTGCTCCCTTCATCCTCATTTTTCTGCCAGGCTCTTTGCAGAACATGGATGCTTCTGCTCTTACAACTAAGTTACTACAACAATCACAACTGGGCAGTGGTAGGGCTTTCAGCTGGGAGCAGTTACTCCAAGGAGGTAGAGCAGATGGAGGCCAAGAAATCCTCTGGGCTTTACCTGACTCCATGGCCCATTTCAGCTCTCTCCAGCATCAGGTCCCCGGCGTTGGTGGCAGCTCAAAAGTGCACTGAGCTGGTGCTGCTGTTGAGGAGGCAGCACTGATGCTGCATGGTGCTCCCACAGCTGTTTGGGAGGCTGAGCAGGGAGCTCATCTGGCCAGAAAAATAAAGTAAAATTCAGTTACAAACTGGATGCTAAAGCTTGGGAAAAGCCTTCATCTTTTTTTCCATACAAACAATACCCTCAATGCTCTTCAGGCTATGGCATGAGATTTTGGTCACAATAATCTTTCAGATGACAATTTGAAACACCTCTAATCAGATATTTCATCAGCTTTGCAATATTAGTCTCGCTGACACTGTGCAAGTCATTTCTAAGACTGCAAGGGAGTTGGGCACCTCTCATTCCTCTTGGCCTTGCTGCTGTATATTCAGTGTGTGCTTTAACAGTTGTTTTCTCAATTATAAGACACAGCAGAGGTTCAACTTGCAATTCCTTAACAGTATCCTATGAGAAGCATCATGTTAGAAGTCCTGGGAGATGCTGTGTTTTGCTATAAAACTTTACAAGTGTTCTTTTACAATCATAGAATCACAGAATGATCAGGGTTAGAAGCGACTCCCAGAGGTCATCCAGTCCAACCCCCCTGCAAGAAGCAGGGACACCCCCAACTAGATCAGCTTGCTCAGGGCCTCATCCAACCTGGCCTTGAACGTCTCCAGGGATCCAGGGGCATCCACCACCTCCCTGGGCAACCTGTTCCAGTGCTCCACCACTCTCACAGGAAAGAACTTTTTTCTAATATCCAATCTAAATCTCCCTCCCTCTATTTTAAAACCATCAGCCCTTGTCCTGTCACAACAGGCCCTACTGAACAGCCTCTCCCCATCTTTCTTGTAGGCCCCCTTGAGGTCCTGGCAGAGCGCTAGAAGGTCTCCCCGGAGCCTCCTCTTCTCCAGGCTCAACAGCCCCAACTCTCTCAGCCTGTCCTCGTAGGAAAGGTGCTCCAGCCCCTTGATCATCTTTGTGGCCTCCTCTGGCCCCTCTCCAACTGCTCCATGTCCTTCTCATGTTGGGGGTTCCAGCACTGGCCCCAGTACTCCAGGTGAGGTCTCCCGAGGGCAGAGTAGAGGGGGAGAATCCCCTCCCCCCCCTGCTGGCCACGCTCCTCTGGATGCAGCCCAGGGTGCGGTTGGCTACTGGGCTGCCAGAGCAATATTTTTTTATTAAAAGCAGGAGGAGGGGATTACAGAAGTCATGATGGAAACAAGCAAACTTTCTATCCATCTAGAAAAGTATCTGAACTACCATTTCCTCCAGGGAAACCCTGATTAATGACGACTGAGTGAAGAAAATTAATCTGTCATGATAAAAAGCTTCATTGGTCACATACTCTGTCATCTGTCCCCCTTAATAAAACAGTTCTTCAGTGAGGGAAGGCTTGTGCCTGGAGAGCCAGGCTCCAGTAGGTAATCTCAAACTTTCCTGCCACAGCTTCATCAGTACTGTTCTGTCCCTCTGCTGTCACCTGGCAGAGCTGTTGGGATGACACCATGGTTACAGCTGTGTCCCCAGGACAGATCTGTACTGCCTGAAACCTCTCTTCGGATCCACCAGTGGAAGAGCAGCCCCTGTGGTAAGAGGGCCAGAAGGGAAAAGGCTGATTTTTGCCTTTGCCTAATCAAATGTAAGAGGCTCTGGTAGAGTTCACATCATTTTTCTCAGCAGACTGTCTTGTCTTTTGTTCTGACTTGTTCCCTCCAGCTGTGCTTTCATACTCACTCACTGCCTTTGGTTTCCCCACCATTTGTTTCCTTCTCAGCCATACAAGTTGTTGATGAATTATATCATCTCCCTTATATCAAGGGAGATTCATCTTCATTTAGTTTTAAATTATGCCTAAGAATATTTCTATTGTTTCTTCCACTTTCTTTGGGCTCCAGATTTATGGAGAAGCGCTGACATCCTCTAAAAGGAATCTCGATTGTGTTCCTGTGCCCAGATGCTAATCTGGCCCCTGGGAAACGGTTTTGGGTTTGTTGTTTGCTTCCTTGCTTCCCACTGCAGATTTTTTTTTTGCAGTCTAACAGGCCTGCTGCATTCTTGGATTTTTGGAGTTCTTTAAGGTGATTGCCAAGTGTTGGTGCCAAAAGCCCTGTGGAGCCTGGTGCCCTGACAGGGGGATGTTCGTCCCCTCACTCTCAGGTGGTTATGGACTAAACTGCTGGAAGCTGGAGCTGGGGAGAGGACCACCACCAGCAAAGTACAGCAGCTTGGCTGTGCTAGTTGAGACACAGTCTTCAGCTTCATCAGGGTGATTTGAGGTTTGCCTGCTTCGTCCATCCCCAGAGAGCCAAGTCACATTTCATCAATTGTTTTGAATAGTCATTATCCTGTTCTAGGAATATGTGAATTTCTTTTTTGAGTGCCCTTCAGAGGCAAGGCCCACTTAAAAGAAGTCATGCTAGATATCCTCTCAATGAAAATAGTGAGAAGACCATTACCTGTGTTCAATACTGACTAAATGAAACAGCCAGGAACTGAGCAGATCATTTTGGTGTTGGCAGCTATTAGTAAAGCAGAGCAAACACCACTGGGGATTATAATCCAACCTTCACATTAGTTATTTAGACCAGGAAATACATTTTTAGTCTTTACTGCACATTTCTTACCAATTTATGGCCCAGTGTAACCAGTGACTGCTGTGGTGCAGTCTGGTTGTGCCTTGTCTTCCCAGCTTTGTGTCTCTGAGGTCTCCAGCCCGCAGGACCTGGGCCAGGCCAGTCCTTCAAGCTTAATAAAGGTTGGCTTGATGTGCTGAATGTGGGGTGAGGTGGGTCCAAATACCAAAGTCAGCTCCTTAACCCATGATTTTTTATTTATTTATTCATCCTTTCATTTACCTCACCAGGGCTCTCTACACAATCCCTTCCCATGACAATGCTGGCTGGGGAAGGGCACTGACAGCCCAGCACTCGTGTGGCTTTCCCTGTGCACCCAGCAAATACCTGGATCACTTGTATTTCAGTGTGTTTTGTCATGCACAAGGACTAGAATGCACACACAGAGCTCACCTGTAGAGCTGCTGCTCTGAGAAGAGCTCTCCTGAGCTCTCCTCTCGCACGTAGGACTTGTGAGTGTCCAGCACCAATTCCTGTGTCTTCTGGCTCATCCTGCAAGAGCTACATAAGAGGTTAAACATTAAATTGCTCACTGTGTGTGCTTCAGGGACCTGATGGAGTTTGGTGGGCAGGTTGTGGATCTCAGCCTTCCTTATTAACTGCTCAGTCCTTGCAGTGGAGCAGTCCTTGCTCTTCCCAAGTCACCTTCTGAGTCACCACTTCTCCTCTCAGGGCCTGGTGGTGGTGAAGTTGGTTGTTTTTCAGAGTCTTGGGGTTACTGAACTGTAATTAAACCAGCAGTCTCACTTCTCCACCAGGCTCTTTCCTTGTTTGTGCTCTTCAGTGCTGGCTAAATTGCCAGTTTGCTTTCTTGCATGTGGACTGATGATGGTAACCACACTCAACAGCTTCGTCTCCACTATAATCAGGTAAAAAAAAATAAATAAATCAGAAGCCTGTGCTTCACCAGACTGTTTGTTTGGGCCTGGTCACACAGCCCTCCATAAATCTGCAGCCATAACCCCCTAGGCTTTTGTGGAGTGCAATTTGCATTTGTCTGTGTCTAGTATTTATATCACCTAGGTGTCTAAATCCAGGCATACCTGCTGAGTATTTATTGATCTATTACCCAAGCACGTGAGGAATGCAAACCAGCTACCCAGGACCCAGCTCAGAGCCCTGGTGAGAGAGCAAAGTTTATTTTAAGACAGGCTGCTTGGGGGGTGAGGTTCACAGGTAGCTCTGTGACAGCCTGAAACAGTAACACCTTGTCTGGTCCTGCTGGTTCCTGTGCCCTGTTTGCAGAGGCATTTATACAGCTGCACACTGAAGAGAGCCAGGGAAAGGAGCGGGGCTGAAAAGCCAATTTCTACTGGGTTTTGTTTCAACCCAGAGCAATTCCTCAGCTTGCTGCATGGTGTGGCCACACACAGCTTCTAGGGGGCAAGCTGGAGGTGGGCAGGAGCAGTTGGGGACTGACAGGTGGGTCCCAGTTGCAGTCCAAGGTGGGTCTTGGTCCTGGTTTTAGAAGTGATGCTGTTGTGTGTCCAAGCTGCAGGTTCAGGAGGTGGCATCACCTTGCTGCTGGCTGCTTCACCTTCCTTTCCCAGCTTCCCTCCACAGCCTCCAGCTGCCATGAGGAAAATTAATGGTTTTCCCTGGCTCTATACAAATGGTGTTAAGAGCCTACTGTGAGAACAGAGTATAAAAATCTGATTTTTTTTCTCCTCTTTCTATTTTCTTCCAAGTTTCTATTCTGTTTTGTTAGATTATCCAAAGCTTGAACCATTTGGTATTAAGACACAAGGATTTTTTTTTTTCTACATTCAATCAGAGAAGTATGAATACATTTGCAGATTTGTTATTTTAAGGTAGATAATACCTAAGAGATTTTGAAGCTGGAGACAGGAAAGAAAACACCCACCTTGTCAGCAACAAATGGGAGAAAATGTCACAGTTGTAGGAGATCCACAGTGCAGAGGGTTAGGTTGGGAGCAGCTGTGACAGCTATCTTGATAGCTAAAGCCTTGAAACTTCTGTTCAGTGTTTTTACAAGCAGAACACCACACTTGGAGTAGAAAACTCTGCCAAGAGCCCTACTTTAGTAAGGAAAGGGATTACGAAGCATAAGCATTTGGATGCTGATTTTTGTATTGTCTGTCAAGCCTGAATAAGCAGAGACTGATGATGTACAGCAGTTCTCATACTTTATATCTAAGATTAAGTTTAGGGTGACTTGTAGAATGGAAGGTATGCAGGATGTGTTTCTGAGAAGGTATTTTTTAAGAAGCCCCCACAACATTTGGCATTCAACAGCAGCTGCTGAGCAGGAAATTCAGACTGGTGAATTATTGAAAGGGTTAGATTAGAGCTGTGTTGTCTCAGTGAAGTCAGAATACTATTTTTGTCTTGTATAATGCTTTTATAGTATGATGAATTACAAAAATAATATATTTTGGCCTTAAAGTATGTTAGTGTCCAGAGGAGACCATGGAGATGATCATGGAGCACCTCTTCTATGGAAAGAGGCTGAGAGAGTTGGGCTGTTCAGCCTGAAGGCTCTAGAAAGACCTAACTGCAGCCTACCAGTGCTTAAGGGGTCCTACAGGATCTGGGAGAGGGGCTGTTCCCCAGGGACTGCAGTGACAGGATGAGGGGGAATGGGTTTCAAGGGGTCCTACAGGATCTGAGAGAGGGGCTGTTCCCCAGGGACTGCAGTGACAGGATGAGGGGGAATGGGTTTCAATGGGAAGGGGCTAGATTGAGATTGGATCTGTGGAAGAAGTTCTTCCCTCTGAGTGTGGTGAGGCCCTGGCACAGGGTGCCCAGGGCAGTGGTGGCTGTCCCCTCCCTGGGGGTGTTCAAGGCCAGGTTGGACATCATTTGCTGTCTCCATAGAAGTTACTGAGATAAGACTGCAACGGTTCTGTGAAATGTTCTTCTGTTTGCACATGTTAATGCTCTGCAAGTTGTAAACTATTTAAAATCCTTGGGAGCTTCCACAGCCCTTGTAGGGGGCAGGGAGTTATTTCAGACATTTTTACAATCCCTTATCACCTAAGTAGATGTGTTGGTTGATGTTGGTGGCATGCCTCCATGGTGACAAGTGTTGAAAGGGAGATGACGACGCAGAGTAAATAGTTGCAGAGCTTGTGATCGTGTTCTTACCCAGTTTGTCAGTTATGGAGAACTCTTTATATTTGTGATTCAGAAGTGTCCAAACACTTCCTAGAAGGTTATCATGTCTTCACTCAGGAGGCAACTGCTCTCAATTCAAGACTGCAGTTCTAATGAAGCTTTTCTCTGAGTTCATTTACAGTATGTCACAGCTAGCGCTGGACTCTGTGGTGTATTGATGTAACTTATAACTAATCTCCATGTTGAAGTAGCAGCTGACATTTCAAGGGCTAGTTCCATCTGGCTTTGAGTAAATACAGCTTTGTACTTACACCTTTAGCTCTTTTCTTGTTGGATAGAGAGTGCTGCCTTGACCTTTACTTGCTATTTTTTACACGTGAGTTCTATTATTATTTTCATTTTCTTCTGAGGTGTCAGTGGTTGACATAGGGAATTATAAAACCAGGTTTCTTTGTAGCTTACACAAAGATAGACAAAGGAAATGAGAAACACAAAAAGGGCCCTGTATTTGCAGTGAAATCCAAGAGAACTTTCTGTTTGGCAAGTGGAGCAAGTGGACAGTGTCCCAGTTGGAAGGCGTTCCTCAGGCTACTGGTTTCTACTCTGTGGAGCATCATTTCATGTCTTCATTCTCTCCCATCCCTTGCTGCTACCCCTTCCTCTCCCCCATTCATTATAGAGGAGGTTAGAACAGTTGTACCTGAAAATAGTAATGCCTAACCATAAGGGAGAGGAAGAATAATATGGGGAGGAGATGAATGACACCAAAAAACACAGATAGCTTGATGTCAGGTGGAGTAAGAAAGGGAAGAAAGCTTTTGGACATTGGGAGAACTCTTTATGGGTCATTCCCACCTTCTCCCTCACCAGGGTTGCCAGATGTGGAGGCCATATGTCAGCACAGACTGCAGCCCTCCAGCTTGGAGCAAGACACCAAATGATTCTGCCAGTTTGGTGAAGGACCACTTACTGAGGGACAGTCCCTTGTCCTCTTCACCTGCCTTACCACTTCAGAGCCACTCTCAGGAGAGTCATTCCAAGTGTTTTCTGTTCACAGCAGCTTTCTGAGCCCTGGAGGTATTTGTGATACAAAGCAGGAGAACTTTCACGTGGATGGGATTCTTAAGCTATATTTATAATTAAATTGGGATTATTTTTCTTACTCCACCCCTGTTTTTCCCCACCCTGCACTTTCAAGCCTTTGAAGAGCGGCCGGCTGTCTGGCACGTCTGTCATAGTTCTCCTGTTTCTGGAGTGCTTCCAGTGTCAGGTATTTCTGGCAATGTGTAGAATTTTGTCAAATAAGGACCATGAGATGGTCACACCAGTGGAATTGCTGTATCTCAGAAAAAAGCAGAGACAAACTGGAAGATGGAACCACAACCAGCTAGGGTGAACTGCTCTCCTGAGGGGGGTTAAATATGGATTTATTGTTTTATTGTATGTGAAAGAGCATTTTGGCTTCCTCTTGGTGCTGTACTAAGGCCATGAAATGCCCTTGGTGTGTTACACCAAGAGATCCCACTTGTGTTTTTAAAGTTGTTTCTTCAGCCATGAGAATTCTTCAGCCATTGATCCTGGCTTTGGCCCAGTTCCAGACCAGTGCTACTCTCCAGCTCGGTGTAAATCCCAATCTCAACTGGATTGAGCTGCACAGTAGTTTATAAATATGGGTCTTTGGGATCATCAACTAGAGGGTTTTGCTTCGATTCTGTAGGAAGCCTCTTGGTACTTAGTTATTTTTGTAATTAAACAGTGGACAAAATAATTCTCTTTCCTTTTACACAGCTTGTGCTGGGGCTGGTTGATTGAACACTGGCTCTTTCTGTTCTTTTAGGGGCAGAAGCAATCACACTGAATTGTGTATTAGATTTTGAAGTCATCTGGTGTTGGTTTAAAGTTGCAAAAGTTGTTTCCTTGAGGTCATTAAGTGTAAAACCCAATTCCCATCCAACGGAATACGGCACTTAGGGCTGTCGACAAATACCGCCCAGTCTGTCATGGATTAGTGTAAGATTAAATATGTTTGAAGAATGCAGTTATACTTTTGAAGGTGGAAAAATCAGGCACAACTCCAGGCTGGGTGGAGAGTGGCTCCAGAGCAGCCCTGAGGAGAAGGACTGGGGAGTGCTGGTGGATGAGAGGCTCAACATGGCTGACAATGTGCTCTGGGGCCCAGCAGCCAACCGCACCCTGGGCTGCATCCAGAGGAGCATGGCCAGCAGGGCAAGGGAGGGGATTCT
>VXBZ01012463.1:8195-28359 GCA_013399135.1 Heliornis fulica | reverse complement strand
CCGCTTCGCAGGTGTAGGCGTCCCCTCGTCCCGCCGCTGCTCCTCTTCCCTCCCCGGCCGCCACGGGACGGGACGGAGGCGGCAGAGAACCAGCTGCGAGCACCGCTCCGGCCTGGGCGGGTCCCCCGCCGGCCTGTCGGGGCGGGTGGCTGGCTGGGAGGGAGGTGGCGGGAGTGGGGGTGGGCTGGGGAGCGGCGCTGCGGGCTCCATCCCCCGGCGGCCTTCCTCCCCCGGCAGTGCCCGGCGGAGGGCCGGGGCGCGCTCCTCCCCGCCGTGCCCTCCCTTTCTTCCGTGTTCTGTCGCATTTCCCAGCCTGGCCTCCTCTCCCGCTCCCGGCCCCGTAGCCTGTCGGAGTCCCTTCCGAGGCTGAAGCGGCGGGCGGGCAGCGCGGCCGGGCGTGGGCTGGGCGGCGGGGCCGGCGCTCGGCGTGGTGAATCAGGCGACGGGGTAAAGCAGGCTTGTTGCCGGGCTGGTGAAAGTGTGCCGGGGAATCGCGGCGGGTATTTACCTCCGCGGGGTTTGGCTGCTCGCAGGCTGGAGCTGGGAGGAAGCAGCAGCGGTAGCGGCAGAGATGGCGCGGCTGGTTGCAGTTTGCAGAGACGGGGAGGAGGAATTCCCTTTCGAGAAGAGGCAGATCCCCCTCTACATCGATGACACCCTCACGGTGAGTGCCTGCGCCCCACGGAGCACCAGTGTCCCCGCTCCTCCCGCCCGCACACGCTGCGGGCGGCGTGTTGCAATTCCCAGGCGAGGCCTTTTCTCTTAGACAGGCCTCATCGGCTCCTCCTTTGCTCCTGCAGCGTTGATCTTTGGGACTTTGCAACACTTCGGGTTAACAGCGCTTAATGTGGCAACTTTTTTATCTGATTCCCAGCTCTAAAAGCATGCAAACCGCATAATAAGAAAGTTATTGCCGTATCGGGACCTGCACGTAACTTGTTTTCAAGTGACAAGCGTGTCTCCGTGCCCGAGCCCAAACGTGGAGCAAAGCCATTGTACAGTTAATAAGGAAGGGAGCCATTAAACCCCAGGTTCACAACTAGGTAACTACTACACCCTTAAGTAGGAAAGAAAAGGCTTAAGGTGTTTTTGAGAGCTTTGGCTTAAAGTAAGGGTTATTGAGTGTGTAATAATGTGCTGCCATGTCTGCAGCAACAAATGTTGAGAGAGTATCAATGTCAGGGTATTGCTCTGGTTAGAAAAATATGAGGGATTTGACACTTCCAGAAGATTCAGTGGAAAAAATTAACCAAATACAGCTTGGAGGCTCTCTAGTCTCTTTTCCACACATGTTCAGAGAAAGACTTAGAAATTGCATCATAGGTGAACACAGAGCAAATGGGGGGGGGAGAGGAAAGAATCTCTACCTAGCTAGTTGTTGTTTGCCTTAATCTTAAGGTGAGAACATGCTGGGTTGAAAATAAAATTGCTCTTAGATAGTGTAATCAGGCATCTTAATTATTCATGATTGAATTCTGTTGCTGTCAGTGGTGTGACAGTAACGGCTGTTACTTCAAATGGTGCCAAACGTGTGTGCTTTAAATTCCTAATCTCGTGCTGTAGCATAGGAGGACGCCTGACTTGGATCAGCTAACTTCATCAACTTTGTAATGTGATTTCTTCTATCTTCCAGAGCAAAATAATTGAGTAGCTTCCGACAGGCTCATCTTTAACAGTGGAATGGAGGATTGTCTATCTCAATCCTGTCTGGTTCTGCTACTTTGAAGAGTCTTTGTATTTTAGTTCTAATCTCTTTCAGTGTTACCATATTATTGATTTTTGACTTTGTGCAGTCTATCATCTTTTTCTTACCGTGCTTATGCATTAGGCAAAGTTGTCCAGAGCAATATCTAGCAAAAAGCAGTGTTGTGTAAGTTTGGGGTTTTTTTAATGTCTTTGCCATGCCTTGGAAGTTATTTTGTCTCTCTGTTCCCCATGTCGTTTTTAGAACTTGAATTTCTCCCTCTCTTATGTTGGGGGTCTTTTCCTCTCCATGGACTCCTTAGTAAAAATGACTCATTAGATTGTGTCAAGTAGACTTGCCATGCTCTTGTTACCTTTCTTATGCCTAATAGATTGAGAGAGATTGAAAACTCAGCCATGCCAGGTGTCAGGTAGAGGTCTTCAACTGACCTAAAATTCCATGTGTGGTTTAGTTCCAGAATTTAATGCCAGGCCTAAACCTTGTGCAATTGCACTATGTTGTTGCTATCCTATTTTTTTTTACACCAGAGGCAAGCCATGCTCACAACTGAAGAGGTTCCTGTAGCTGTAAATTGAGTTTTGTATCCGTATGGATGAAAGGTGTTAATGCAAGTGCAAGTCATCCTCACCATGACAAAATCTTATCTCCAGTCTGCTTTTTTTTTCCTCCATTCTGTTACTGTTGTTACAAAATATTTGGATTTCTAGGTGGTTTCTGGAGGCTTTTATTAAAGAAATCTGTAGAAGCAAGTTAACGAACTCTTAGCTTTCCTGTCTTGGTCTTCTATAATTTATGTTTTAAATTCTTAATGAGTGCTGTTGCAAGAGATGCAGTTGTCTTTGAAACATAACTATATCTGCAGCATTATCTTTAGAAGTAGTGGGGTTTGATAGTAACTGGTTTGGGTTAAACTCAAATTAAAAAAAAAATAATAGGACTACATCCTTTCTGATAGTCAGCTGGAAGACTTAATCTATGCCTTAAATCTAGAAATAGTAAATTAGTGAGTGAATGGCCTATAATACCCTTAAGATCATAAAATCGCTTTGTAGTAGCATAAAAAGCTGTTGAGGTTGTTGAGGTGCAATCTGATACCGCTCTTCTAAATGGGCTGTTCACTATCCTGCTTTTCTGTTTCTTATGGCTCAGTTGGAAATTAAAGGAAGTGTAAATATTTAACCCTTTTAATTTCTTAAGCAACTTGTATGATTTCTAGAAGGCACTCTGTTTGATGTGGTGTTATGGGAATCTTTTTCTTACGGTTCAGGGTGTGATGGAGGGAGATGTTTAGCCACTTAATGAAATCTCACCAGACACACGAGTTAATTTAGTCTTTGACAATTTCACTCTGTTTTACAAAACATCCAAGGGTGTTGTCTGACTGATAGTGGGAGATGAACGTGAGGAGAAAAAGATACGCAGATTTATCTCTTCTGTTATTAGCAGACAAAGCTTTTACTCTTGCATGTATCTCCTTTTCCACAGATACATCACATCAGCCATGTAGGAAAACCTGTAATTCTGCAGCAAAAACTTGTGCTGCTGCTGCTGGGTGTGGGTTGGTGCAAGGGAAACTGGAAGAGAAATGCACGAGAGGTCAGAATTAGCACTGACCGAGGCACTGTTTTGCACAGAGATAAGGCAGCTGCACTGATGTTCCAGTTCCAGCACATGTGAGATCAAAATATTGCTTTGCTTTCTGGCCTTAAAGCATAGATGTTTGTTTTGGAACAGTGACCAGTGCCTGCAGAAGTAAATGTAGGAGTTCTCTGGAGGTAGTGTCTGCAATTATGAAGACGGCAGGGAATGAAGACAGTTGAGGGAGGAAAAAGATTGGACAACTAGTTACAATTAGTTAATTGATGTGGTGGTATTGCAGTGACTGTTGGACTTGATCTCAGAGGTCTTTTCCAAACTTAAAGATTCTATGAATTTCACTCAGTGTTGATTGGTAGTAGTTATTAACTGAAGTTGTTATTTTGCCTTTCAGATTTTAAGGGTGAACTTTCCATAAATACTGTATTTCTCAGTTTGGACAAGGAACATCAACTAAGCCAGTCCTTGTGTGTTTTTCTAGTTGGCTTTGTTATTTTTCTCTGTGGTTGTAAAGTTGGATTTTAGACTAAAAATTGTTTTACTGATTCTCATCCCCCTCTACCGCAAGAAGTTGCCCTCTTTGTTGCTCAGTAATTTGAAAAGAAAGATTATTAATTACTTGGGAGTAATCACATTGATCTGTAGGCTTAGGATTTTACTTGGAGCCTCTTGAGAGCTGCAGCTGCAATCAGACAAAACAAAGTGTAACTTGAAGTACCTTGGTGGGTTAATACAGTTTTCAGTTAGCTTTTGAAGGAATTGAGTTAGTCATTAAACTGATGTTACTGTTTCTCATAGCTTTATAAATTGAGTTAGGCTGTTTCAGATCAATTTGGATCTTGGTGTGTTGAACTTCTCATTTTAACTGAAACATGTCTCAAGTTATGTAATGTAAACACTAATGTTCCATTTAGCAACTTTTGTTTTCTCTTTAACAGCTGATTAAGAGTTGACATTTATAAACTGCCCCTGGAACATTATATTAGTAAAACATTTAGTTACTTTGCTGAAACATTCACTCTCTTAAAGTGTTGCTTTTATCCTTTCCCCAGCTTGTAGTAGTCAGGTGAAAATACACATTCAACATAACTTCTGTCTTATTTCCCCAAAGAAAGTAAAATAAACAAATGCTTTGACTTTTTTTTTCCCCTCTCTCTTGTACAGATGGTGATGGAATTTCCTGATAACGTACTGAATCTTGATGGACATCAGAATAACAGTGCACAGTTAAAACAGTTCATTCAGGTAAGTACATCCTTCTGGGTTTGTTTTAAGGCAGCCACATAAAAGAACTTGTTTTCCATAGATTTATGCTTTCTCTGGGAGGTTGTTGCTTTTGGAATGACTTAAAAGACTCATCAGCACCTGTATGCAAGGATGTATTGATACCAGAGTACACTGGGTGCATTTGTTTTCTGAATTTCACAGCATTTATACACTACTGTCTTGTCAGAAAGCAATTGCTGCCTATCTAGTTGGAATTGAAAACTTGTAAAAACAATGTGCCCTCTGGTCACTGCCAGTTTATATGGAAGGGAAACTGTCATTTCTAAATACACTTTGTGGTTGTTTTTCTACGTACTTTTGAACTGCATTTTCAAGTGGAAGTGTGCATTGCTTAAGACCAAGTTCTTATGATTAGCCCCATAGCAAGATAAAATTAACGTGCCAGTTTGTAGATTGTGTGTAGTTGAAGAGTGAGAGACAGTTTTGTAGTAGCCCTAAAGCTTTAGTAATAGAAACTTACCTGCTAAAGTTCTAGCAAATAACTATAGCACTGTAACACCTGTAGCAACAAAAAAACTGTGGCACTTGATGCCCTAAGGAGCCAGCTGGTGGACTGGTGCACAGCTTGGACTTCTTCACTGGTGGTTGACAGCAGCAGCTCAGGCAGATGCTGCATATAAAGCATAGCTGCCCTGTGAAAATAGCTCCTTCCTGCTCTTGCCATGACTAGTACTATTAATTACAAGAAAGAGGATTATTGCAGAGTTATATTGCTTGTCAGATTATTTAATGTGTCTGCCTTTTAAAAGCACCAACTTTTAATGTTATCTGATGGTAGCTTTATTTTTCATAACATGAGTTACATAAACTGAGCTGAAAATATTTTCTCTTTTCACTTGATGTATTTACACATTCCACGGGACTGATTAGTTGCGCTGTGTTTGTGGTCTTTCTGTTCTTTCCCTGGAAGTTAGGGCAAGTTATTTCTACATTAGGAGTGGTTAAGTGGTGTGATACAACAAATATACAGAAAATTCTACTGTGAAAAAGCATTGCCTTTGTAGATAAACTATGCTTATAGAGCTATATTTTGTATATCCAGGGGAAAATGGTGCTCACAGTTAATATACTGACAGGACTCTGCTTCTACAGATGATGTTGGAAAGTGCTGGTAGTGCTGACATTGTAAGGGTAGGTGTGTTGGTTGGTGTGTGAGGGATGTCTCTCTTTGGCATAGCTGTGCTAGTGGAGTTCAGGTTGGTGAAGTCCAAGCCAATGATTTAGCTGTTAGAAGAAGAAATAGAAGGATACGTGTGTTTTGTGTGTCTGGATGTGCTTGGCAGAGTAACCAGGAGAAGCTCCTAAAACTGTTTATTGGTGTAAGAAATATTAGAAGGTGTTCTCTTTAATGTTCTATTATTAGCACACATTGAATGTTCAGTACTGAAGTAAAAGGTTTCACCCTGAGCAGCAATGTGTGCTTTTTTTTAATGATTTCAGGTTTTAGAATTGTAATGGGAAATGGCATTTGGCCTTGCAGGAAAAGTATTGCTAAACAAGTTTTGTTTTAAATGAGGTTTCTGTATATGCCAATAAGGATCTAGGAATTTTCTATGTGCCAAACATAAAATGAGTGGGAGTAGAAGATGAAAACTTGCAGAGTTGTTTGTGAGACCCTTTACTAAAACGTCTGTGGTGAAGTGGAGGAAAAAGGTCTGCTTGATTAGGGTGGTGTGCCATTTCTTGGGAAGCAGTGTTTGGTTTCAGTGGTAGGAGGGAAGAAGAGGAGAAAAGTACTAAAGTACTAGCTTCCTTTCAGAGGTTAAACTGTAAGACTGAGAGCAGAATTCCTCCAGTGGCCTCAGTGAGTGCAGTTTTAAGACAGTGACCTGAAGCTGAGCACTGCTTGCAGTTTCCACCAGTGTATTTTGATAAGGAAATGCTGTTGAAGGTGAAGAAATCTTGGACCAGTTTAAGGCGTGTTTTTTATGTATTTAATTATTTCCCTTGTTCTTTTTTAGAGACATAGCATGCTTAAACAACAGGATCTAAATATTGCCATGATGGTGACGTCACGTGAAGTTCTGAGTGCGCTCTCTCAGCTGGTCCCATGCGTTGGCTGTCGTCGCAGCGTGGAGCGGCTGTTTTCACAGCTTGTGGAGTCTGGGAATCCAGCCCTTGAGCCCCTAACAGTCGGGCCCAAGGGGGTTCTCTCTGTAACCCGAAGCTGTATGGCTGATGCCAAGAAGCTTTATACTCTCTTCTACGTGCATGGGTGAGTTGGACCCACAGCTCTCCTACAACTGCTCAGATAATAGTAGTAAGGATAATCTGGGGAGAAGGGAAGCTACTTCCTGTGCATTTGGTTTTGCAGCTTTCTCGTTGGGCATGCTGAATTGTTGAAGTTACAGTACATACTTGGGTTTTACAGCCATGTTAAAATAGTTATTGCCTAAATTGTGAAAAAACAAACCCAACTGACCAAATCTTTCACGGCATCAGCTGCAATGCCGTGATTGCAATTGAAAGATACCAATATTAAAATGTCTACTCATTCATCTGAAATAGGCACTGTGGGTGTTACCTGATCTCGGGAAGAATGCTTCTTTGCTAATTTGCATGTGAAAAAATAACAAAATTACCTAACAGCCCAAATGTCCCTCCAAAAAACCCCAACCGTTTTTCTACTCTTGAGTAGAAAGGTAACACTGAGACAGTGAAACCTTCTGGGTTTGGTTAGTGCAGTAAACAGCCAATTGTTGTGCCGTTTGCTTCTCAGCTGTCAGCAGACCAGTGACTACTGACCACAGTGTGCCATTGCCTTCCAGTTGGCTTCAGCTCTTCCTACTTCTCTTTCCAGTTAGCAGGCCAGTGAGAAGTAAGAAAGGTTAGTGCAGAGCTGGAGATTTGGAGGGTGAGGTAGAGTAACTTGATAAAGTGGTTTTAATGGTTCCCTGTGCTTTTGAAATAAGTGTCATTGACTGAGGCCTTTATTTATGAGGTTAGGAATAGCTCTTTAGATGTTGGTTACCTTTTTTTTGCTTGCTAGGATTTGTCTGGAAAATCTGTGCTGTATTTTCCTTGTGTGCTGTGGGATTGTATGTCATAACAAGTAAAAATGGGGGACAGGAAGAAAGTTTTCTTTTTCATGTTCGGTAGAATACTTGTTTCTGATATGAGCAGAGTCACTCTCTTAAATTTCTCTGTGTAACCATGTTTTCAGAATACTAATTTTCGCTTCTTCTGTAGGTCCAAACTGAATGATATGATTGATGCAATTCCCAAAAGCAAGAAGAACAAGAGATGTCAGTTACACTCCCTGGACACGCACAAACCGAAACCTTTAGGGTAAGTTTGTGTTTGACATGCACACTTCAATCTGAAAGATTGTAAGGAACCAAACTGTTGATACTAATTTATTCTCAAGCAGTGAGATCAGTTTCTATGCTGTTACCTGTTTGCCAGAGTAGTAATCTCCAAACTATTTGGATTATAGTAGATCTGAATCGTTGTGGGGTAGAGGATTAGAGGTGCTCAGGAGGTTTGGGCAGTGTGTGTTGCAGGGCATAAGCCTTTCTCCATATGCTTTTGTAAGAGGGCACTTGGGCAGCTTTTTTGGGCAGTAAGGGTGATGGTCTTCTCAACAGGCTGCTTAATGCTTTCCTCACTGCCCTTGCTCACATGCCATTGACAGGGCAAAGCTGGTGCTGTAAGGTCTTCTGCCCTGCCAAGGGACAGGGGCTCCTTCCTCAGCCTGATTTGTCCCTCTGTTAGAGCTCTCAAAGGCAACAGGTGATGCTTCCATGTAGAGTTTAAGGCAACCATATGAGACTTGCTTGTTAGCCCTCCCATATCCACCTTTGGCTTTTGGGTCTTTTACTTGATGATGGGGTGTTCTTTTTGGTTCTTTTTCCTAAAGATATCCATGCTTAACTACAAAGTCAGATGCCAAAACCCAACTTGGCCATTGCAATCCAGTGCTGCCTGATGTGCTTTTTGTTTTTTGGCTGACATAACTCAGAGTGTAGTTTGCTCAGGGCACGGATGGCTTCTGCATTATGATATAAACAATGCTCTAGAAAGACAAGCTGACTTTTGTGCTCTGCACAGAAATGATTGATCTGCAGTTTTGCTCACATTGAGGTGAAAGGGTACATGCTAAACAGTAACATATCCTTTTGCTTGGGATTCTTAAAAATGCCTTGCACAACTCTTAGTGATATGCTTTTCTTGTGGTTGGGCTGCAGCACTAAAACTCTGTATAATGTATTATCTCAAAATGTGACAAAGTGTGACACCATTGAGAAAGATGCATGTAAACTTGTTTCCTGGAGCTGAAATGATTTATTCCAGCTGGTCTACTAGAAAAACACCCTTTGCAAATCCAGTATGGGGCTTTCTCTGGCTTTCTGGTTTGTGGGATGTTTTTAATTTTTTCTTTTTTGTATGATGACCAATGAATTAGACTACAGTGTGTAGTTGGGGTGCTCAGGACCCTGTAGTCAGTTGTGTTCTGTTCTAGTTAGCATGCAACCTGTGAACAAGGTTTCCAGTCACAGGACATGTATTTTTCTGTGCAGACTTGAGTCTCTTTGGTTTAGATAAATCCCCTGACATGTTGGGTATCTGGAATTTGACACTTGATTTTTCTTGTGCTGCTTGAGGACACTGGTAGCTAATCATTATTTCCTCCGTATTTTGTTACGGGCCTTTCATATAATTAGTTTAAAGCTTATGTTATACAAGGAAAAGTTCATAGGGGTGTTTTTTAATAAAGCAAATTCAAAGCATTATGAAAGTGGGTTTTGCCTTGTTTTAGTAAGATTAATCTTTCCTGCCTAAGAACATACATCATGGAACCTGCACTTAGCGTTCTGGCCAGGCAGAACAATTCTGAAACTGAATGGGGAGGAAAATGCTGCCTTTATTTCCTTGATTCACACTGGAATAAATCCCTTTAGTATTCTGAATGCTGGCAGGATATGTGGAAGGCCAGTATTTTAATACAATGCAAGTAAATCTTTCAGCTTTACCTGATAACATGGCATGTGGACAGTTGTAGTTGGGCAAGGAAACACGGCCTGTGTTCTGCCTGTGCAGTTGATATCCATTTATTAGGCTACAGAAGTGACCAGAGTGTATCAGTACTGATACTTTTCCAAATAAATCTGCTGCTTTGAGTTGATATCCATTTATTAGGCTACAGAAGTGACCAGAGTGTATCAGTACTGATACTTTTCCAAATAAATCTGCTGCTTTGAGTGGCAGCCAATCTGCTAACAGCCTAGATGTGGAGGTGTCAAATGGAATTGTCTTACAGCACAAACTTTATTAACTTAGAGCTTCTGCTTGACTTCATTACAGGAAACTGTTTCAGATGAGTTGCAGCCTTTAGGTGTTTCATACAGGTGCAAAAGGCCGTGAATTGTTTGTTTAATTACACAGGTTACATAACTAGCCCAGTACCACTTGAGCATTACTTGATATCCTCAGTTTCAACGTGCCTGGTTTAGAGCTACTCTGCTCCATTTGGCATAAGGAGCATTTTAACCTCTCAAATACAGGCCATATGATCTGGCAAACCAGATAATAGCATCCACTAATGCTCTTGAGGAGCTAATTACTAAATAGCAGGACTTCTTCCCCTGTTTTCTTGCTCTCTTATATCCATATATGCGTTTAAACAGAAATGACCATTCTGAGAGTGTCAAGTGTAGACAGGGCTGTAAGTAAACACATAAAGTATGTTCTTTGCACTAGAAGCATACTTTTAGCATATACAAATGTGTGTTGTGAAGTCTGATTTTGGAAACTTAATGTAGGGTGGATTATGGTTCTGGTGGCAGATGCGTGAAAGATTAGTGGATTTTTGTTTTGCTTTTGCTTTTTTATTTGGGATTTTGTCTAGTGTTTGTAGCAAGTGGTCATATGAAAATTAATCTTCCATAAGCATTAAAACTTGTATATAATTATATTTAAGGTAATATTTTGAAAAATTACTACTGGCTTTCAGCTGTGACTTTAAAAGTCATAATCAATCAGGATTTATAGGGTCAGGCAAGCTGTCTGTGTTTAACTTTACTGAAAGCTAAAACCTAGCTTATAAAGGATTCAAAATTAAGGAACACACTAGCATTTTTGTAGCCATTGTTTAGGAAAAATAACTAGTTCATAATATATTGTGTGGGTTAAAAATTGTTTTTCAATACTGTGTGGCAGTGAAGGGTGCAGTAACACACTCAGTACAGAGAAATTAAGTGCAGTTAAAAAAAACTAGTGAAGACATCAGGAAGGAGAGCAAGTATTGCAACACTTTCCACTGTGAACCTTTCCAGGGAGCAGTCAGGTAAAGTTAATGCTTTATTTCACTGTTTTTTTCTAAACCCCTAACAGGGTAATGTACAGTCTGTGTTTTTTTGTGATTTTTATTTTATTGTATTTTATTTTTCAGGGGTTGTTGGATGGATGTGTGGGAGCTCATGTCCCAGGAATGCAGGGATGAAGTAGTTTTAATTGACTCTAGTTGTCTTTTAGAAACGCTAGAAACCTATCTACGAAAACACAGGTATGTTAAAAGAGCAGAGGCACCCCTTCATTTGGAGGAGTATCAGAATGTATGTGGAGTTTGCACAACATTGAGAAGATTGCTCAGATACCCTTCTAAAGCTTAAGAGCTTCGTTCTTTGCCTTTTACCTACTTTAAAGCTAGTTGCTTTTTGTTACAATTTACCACTTGGTGTATTAAACCTGGGTATGTTCTTTCACAAGTAGTCTGTGATAGGACTATGTCTTCTTCAGGCTTTCAGAGAGTATGTGAAACTTCAAAATAATGTGAACTAAACTAACAAAAGCAGATTTTTCAGCTACATTTTGCTTGTGAATCACTGTCTGAAAACAGTTGTTTATGACTTAGTAGTGCTAATGCTGTAAGGAGTCTCACGGGGGGGAAAAAAAAGAGGCTACTAGCTTATTGTTGTGTGCATGTGGTAGTTACCACACTGATTAGAAAGTTTTAATTTTCAGTAGTCTCAAGGTTCTGATAGAAACTGAGGGGGCACAGATGGGAGCGTGGGTGGTGGTGTGGAAATAACACTTGGGAAACAAAATAGCTTTAATCTCCTGTGACATTAAATATGGTGTTGGCAGGGTTCCTGATGCTAACCTGCAATCATGTTACTGTTTTCTTCCCTTTCACCACAGAAACTAGCCAGTTATCATAGTTCTATCAAACATCCAAATATGTTTGTCTTGGTGTTGTCAAGTGATTGGACAAACTAGGAAAGGGAAAAACACCATCCAGAGATGGCACAAAGCACCAGCTTCTCAAGCTGAGAACTGAAATGTGAGCAGCTTGGCTGACTTGCATTTTTAGAATAATATAGTGAGAGGTTTTGTACTTCTTGAAGATTATTTCCTCTTGTATAATACTGAGCTTAACTTGGCTGTATTTTATTTATAACAGACTTCATAATTACACACATCTCACATTAGTTCTTTGAGTGATCACATACTTAAATCGAATACATCGTGTTATAATTAAACAGTGTTTGGCTATCTTTGTAGTATTCAAACTATGTTTAAAGGTGCTTGTAGTGGAAACACCACTCTTAGACAGCAGGCAACAGAGGAAACTACTTTTTATTTTCCTTAGTGCTTATCACTCGAGTACACTTTGAGTAATTCCTATAAAGTAACTTGGAGTGTGTTACTTGAGAGGAATTTTGTCCCGGCTTGTACTAATGATTCAATTTGTTTGCTATTGGATATCTGATCATCAAACAATAATGGAATTGCACATCCATGTAGAAATTTCTTCATATTAACAATTAGCCTGATTTATGCCTTGGAGCATGAAAGTGGATATCCAGACTTGCAATAGGTGGCAGGCAGTAGAACACATACAGTAAACTCACATGGCATACAGCCCAAGTCTTGCTGTTTTACCTTTTGGGGTAACATAACCCTTACATGACCCAGTTGAAACATAGCATGTGCTATTTAATACCTGAGTGTATTCTAGGTTTGACTAAACATCTCCAAATTTCTGCTGGGATAAGAATTCAGTTCTGTTACGTTCTGTTTCAACACAGGTTTTGCACTGACTGCAAAAACAAAGTGCTTCGGGCATACAATATCCTCATTGGTGAGCTAGACTGCAGCAAGGAGAAGGGCTACTGCGCCGCGCTGTACGAGGGGCTGCGCTGCTGTCCCCATGAGCGTCACATCCACGTCTGCTGTGAAACCGACTTCATCGCCCACCTGCTGGGCCGAGCCGAGCCAGAGTTCGCAGGAGGGTATGAGTATGTAATTTGCTAGAGTGGGCTATCTAGCGCTTTGCTTCTTTATTTTATCCCTGTGTTCTGTGAACGCGATTTCTTTGCCTCCTTGCTGTGTAACAAACCCCTGAGTGTAATTATTCATACTCAAGTTGACTTTCAAGGTAGTGCTTCCAAGTAGCAGAGGTTTTATGTGTGCTTTTGACTTTAAAGTGCATTTAACTCTGAAGGCAAGACTGAAAGAAATTGCCAAACGTCTCCTAGTTCATTTGTTGACCAGAGCTGTCTGCTTGTCCATCGAGGTGTTCAAAATATGCGAAATAGAAAGAGAACCTTGGTTGACAGTTCTGCCAAGTGCCAAGGGTTCAGTTCTGTTTTGTCACCATTTGTGTATCACGGTAACTTCTGAGCCTGGTTTAGCATCTTCTGATTTTCCATTGAAAAACATCACTCTGCACCCAGTATCTTTAGAACTCAGTCCTGTTTGATAAGGGAAGTAAATCCTTTTATGATGGTTTTTATCTAATAGATGATAGATACAGTTTAATACTAAAATATTTTTACTTTGTACGGTAAGTAATGCATCAAAGTCTGTGTGTGATTATTCAGCTTCAGTTAACTGACGTGTAAATGTCCAGGAAGCTGAACTATTTGCTACATAAACTAAAATAAAACTAAATATAAACTAAATACAAATTCTAGAAAACAAAATAATGGCTTCATCCTTTGGCATTAAAACTCTGCTGAACCCTCCTCATAGGAGGAAGCAGAGACGGATGGGGCAGCAGCTCCAGGACTCCCATGTGGAAGCAGTAGTGCTGCTCAGCAGTGCTGCACACAGAGCAGCGTGCCAGGAGTGTGCTGGTGGGTTTGACCTGGTCCTTTCTATTTTGCATCTGCATGCAGCACAGCAGAACTCGATTTTAAAAAGCTGCTCATGCAAACATATCTTCAGTTGTACACAAAGAATATACGTCACTGAACTGCTTTGATCTCTTGGTAGACTTCCAGCTGCTTTAACCATGCTCTACTTTGCTTCAACTCTTCTTTAGACGAAGAGAAAGGCATGCTAAGACAATAGACATAGCCCAAGAAGAAGTTTTGACCTGCCTGGGTATTCATCTCTATGAGAGATTACACCGAATCTGGCAAAAGTTGCGGGCTGAGGAGCAAACGTGGCAGATGCTTTTTTACCTGGGTGTCGATGCTTTACGCAAAAGCTTTGAGGTAAAAGTCACATTTTAACTAACTTGTCTTTGAACTGCTCTAGTAACTGTGTGGGTTCTTTTCACTAAAGTTATTTCTCTGCCTTCTAGTAATCTTAGGCTGGAAGGAGCTTCAAGGGTGTTGGGTTCAATCCTGTGTTTGCTGCAGGTGACACTTGTGTAGTGTCAGTGCAGAGCACAGCTGAGTTGCATTCAATGTGAGGGCTACAGGAACATAAAAGGCTGAGGCTTGCTTTTACCTTCCAAGCCACATGTTACAGTGTGCTGGATCTTCTGTGGCTTTAATTCACAGTGAAGGTATTTCTACCTGATAGCATCTATGGTAGCTCTAGCTACAACACCTTTACTTATGAGTAAAACACAGGATTTTGAGTTACAAACACAACTACCAGCTCTGGCGTTTGGGGCGTTTCAGATGTGCTCTGTAGTACTGTGGGGTCCTGAACTTCAGTCAGAGCTCCATGCAGGTCCTTCAGTGTATGCCAGTAGCTTCCTATTTGCCATGACACAGATGTCCTTCATTCTGTTTATTTTCTGTTCATAATTACTGTTCTCTCTACTTACAAAACATCAGTGGAGGAAGAATAAAATCAGTTTGGGAAAGATCACAGTGGGACCCTGATCGAGTTAGTTCTTGCAGCTGTTTACAGTAATGGTTTTTTTGAAGACCCACAGTGCTGTGGGAGTGGTGTTGGGCTGGGTGCACAGCAGCAGTTTGGTCAGGTTGTGTCTTGATCTTTAATCTAGCAAAGTATGGTGTTGAACGTTCATTTACATTGTAAAACTCAGGTAATTATACTGGCATGCAGGGTTGGCCATCTGTTTCAAGTATGGGGCTGTTATATCTCTATATGAAGTCCTTTCCTAAGGTAAGTTGATGTCTCATCTTGGCCTAAGGAGTTCCCAGAGGGATCTGGAAAAACAAAACAAAACCAAACCCCAATAACCAAAACCTGTAATGTACTTTAGGTCTAATGTGATTTATTTCTACGAATCTGAGTATCTACCACATTAGCAGACTCAAATATGGATTTGGTTCTGTGTTTCCTTTTACTGAAAACTGTGAATTTGTGCAGCAAGTTAAAGGCAGTGCTCCCCCTGTAGTTGCCAGCACTCTGACTTCAGTGACTAAATGTGGAGCAGCATTTTTCTTCTGTAGTCAGTGGTTGTGCTGCTGTGGCTGACTTTATAAAAGTACTTACCAGCTATTGTCCTCCTCCTCTCTTATAAATGTAAAAGCTTGAATTGTGCTAGCATCTATAAACAGATCTAACCTCTTGTAAACAGATGGCTGTGGAAAAAGTGCAGGGTATTAGTCGATTGGAACAGCTCTGTGAAGAATTTTCAGAGGAAGAAAGAGTGCGAGAGCTTAAGCAAGAGAAGAAGCGCCAAAAACGGAAGAACAGGAGGAAAAACAAGTGTGTATGTGAGATCCCCGCTCCTTTGCAGGCAACAGAAGAGAAGGAAATGAACCAAGCAAAGGTAAGCATGGGTGATGTGTGGCTTTCTGTGGTGTTCACTAACTAGATTTCTGGTCTGGTGCTGTGTTCATCATCTCTTCCATGTTAGAGCTCCCCAGAGGTTCTCATTGTATTTCAGTTTTGGGAACTAGGTGTTGATCACTAGTGAGCTGTGACAAGCTTCAGTTTAATGCAGTCCTGGGAATGCAGTGGTCAGTTACTAATTGTTACATTTTGGGGGAGAGGAAAGCTTTAATTGATGAAACTTGGATTTTCTTAGTTGCCTTCTCTTCCTGAGGGAACACAAGCAATGCAGTGGCTGTTACCAGTCCCCATCAGCTGGGTTTTCTTGTGGAAGATGTGTTGTTGTGAAGATACTGGCCAAGGTTCTCTCAGTACTTACAAATGGTTGGTTTCTTTGTGTTAAAGGAAAACTCAAACTTCACGGAAAGCAGTTGCAAAGCCTGTGGTAGCACTGAGGAAGCTAACAACTGTGTAGAAGTAATTGTCACGAATGAAAGCACTTCTTGCACCTGTCCTGGTAGCGGTACCCTATTAGGTTCCCCTAAAATCAAGAAAGGTATGTTAAACATTATCATTCTTAATTTTTTTTCAAACACTTTTATGGGCTAAACAATACCCAGCTATATTTAAAAATAACTTTAAAAAGAGTTCTTTCCTGTTACAGGTGTAGCTAAAGACTTGTGCAACAGCTAGTAAGGATGACTGTAACGTTTCACTTTCTCAGGTCTATCTCCACACTGTAATAGTAGCGACTGTGGCTACTCCTCTAGCATGGAGGGCAGCGAGACAGGGTCTCGAGAGGGGTCGGACGTGGCCTGCACTGAAGGCATCTGCAACCATGATGAGAATGGTATGTTTGGTGAGAGCACAGTGCTGGTATGTTTGGTGAGAGCACAGTGCTGGCTGGGGACATGGGGAACTCAGCCTGTCTGAGGAGAGAATTCCCTGTCTCTGCAGGAGATGATTCGTGTGTCCATCGCTGCGACGACAAAGAGGAGGATGGAGATAGCTGCGTGGAATGCTGGGCTAACTCGGAAGAGAACAGCACAAAAGGCAAAAATAAAAAGAAGAAAAAGAAAAGTAAAACTTTGAAGTGTGAGAATGAACATGTAAGGAACGCTGCTGTCCCAGGGGGCTCACCCCAACGCGTACACGTTAAAGCGGTTACAAACGCATTTCAGATTCTGATAATGCTGGAAACGGGGTGACATGGATCTTCTGTTACCTCTCCATCCAAAGTGTGGAATGCAGGTCCTTCCTCAGATTGTGGAGGAAGGAGTCTCTGCTCTTTTATGTTCCTAAGCATGGGCACTTTTGCACACTCTCAGTGAATTAATGTGCCATTCCCCCCTCCTCCCCAGGCACGTGTGATTAAAAACCACATCTCCGCTCTCTTTGAACTCCTTTCCTCTTTCCCTCTGCTTCTGTCTGAAACTCAAACGTTTCAGGTTTGATGCTGCTAGTGGTTCATTACAGGCTGTTTTCAATTTCAGATTCAGAAACTTGGAAGCTGTATGGCAGATCCAGGTAGCAGAGAGACCTCAGGAAATATCATGCACACAGAGTTTCATCGCGACAAGACCAAAGACACACACGCTGAAAGCTGCTGCAGCTCAGAAAAAAGCAGCCAGCAGTTGCCTTGGTTTGAGCATATGAAAAACGTGTCACAGTTTGCAGAACCTACAGAAATGTCACTTGTTCCTGATACTGGAAAAGGTGCCAAGAGCTTAGTGGAGCTCCTTGTAAGTACCTGCTTGCTTTGAATTTGAGGTTGTGGCATGCTGCTTTAAATCCTGGGGATTGAGGATGGGGTTCAGAGAGTGAATCCTGGTGAAGAACTGTTTGGAGAGAGGATGTAACCGAACCAGAGATTCACAGCTTACTCTGCCAGGGTTCAGTTTGTTTGTTTTTGTGTGTTCTCTCTGAAGTATACAACTGGGTGCTGTGCAGAGGAGGAGGAATTGCCTGTTGCTGGAATGCAAGTGGCAGGACTTGAATTATAAATACTCATTATCCCATACAATGAAGCGTGCATTATTGCTGCCTTCGTGCCTCGGATATTACTTCCCACTACAGGCTTCTTGGACAACTTTCTTCTCTCTCCCTTCCCCTTGCCTTACATCCTTTCTTATTTCTTATTTTATTTTACTTTAACCCCTTGATAAAAGCCACGGTCTTTCAGTGGAAGCATACTGGGACTCTGAAGTTCTGGTGGATGTTGTGATTGAGCCTCTGGCCCAGAAACTAGCGGAGAGTTGGGTGTGAATCAGGTGGCTGGAGCAGCCAGCTGAGCCTGGCAGTGTCATGACATGAAGTCCACATCTTCCAGAGCAGCCACAGGCAGCCTGTGAGCCCAAGGCAGGTGCTGTTGCACGGGGAGGGCGACGCTCGAGTTCTCAACTGCCTGTTTTCATTTGTAGGACGAGTCCGAATGCACTTCTGATGAGGAAATCTTCATCTCACAAGATGAAATACAATCCTTTATGGCAAACAACAAGTCTTTTTACAGCAATAGAGAACAATACCGACAGCATCTGAAGGAGAAATTTAATAAATACTGCCGCTTAAACGATCACAAGGGGCCCGTTTGTAACGGTTGGTTGACAACGGCTGGAGCGAACTAAACACAGTAAAATAGCTCCGTCTCTCACTGAAATCAAGATGACTACTGCGCCTTCTCTTTCAAAAACTTAATTTAGTGACTTATGGCAAAATTTTATCTTAAATTAATGTGATTTTTTTTTTTCTCTTTTTTTTTTTTTTTCTGGGGGGAGGCTGGTGGAGGTGATTTCCTTAATTTTGTTCTTTCTTCAGGCTTGTATCCTTAGTTGAGTAGCTGTGCAAGCCTCTCTTATAATTTAAGCCATCTCTTTTCATTAAATGTTTCTCTTACTGTGAGACTTACAAAAAGCAAACTAGTGGCAAAGTAATGTTGTACCTATAATTCTGTACAGAATGACAAGGAGCTGAATATAAGATTTTACAAAGTAGACATCCATTTGCAAAATGTTTTGGATGTAATATGTTAAAGCGCAATGTGCAAAATTTAAATAAAGAATATTTATTAATATGCAGAGTAAAGGCTGGTGTGCAGATTTCTGCTTGGAACGGTGCTTCCCTCAGGTCTGGGTGCTGGTGGCTCAGAGGGACAGCCCTGGCTTTGCTTTGTGTGGTGTCACAGAGGTTGGGGGGTGTGTGCCTGGGGGAGAAGCTCAGCTCCTTCAGGTCACTGTGCTGTGTGGTTCCCTCGGTGGTTGGGGGCTTGGGGGTTGTTGCTCTGTGGAGCTCAGGTGGGAATGGGAACGCTCGGAGCAGTGCTGTGCTCTGTGATTCACTGGGAGTGAATCCTGGTGCTGCTGGTACCAGATCCCGGGGGAACCCGCAGCCTGGGCCAGTTCTGGAGCATAACTTGGGGTTTTTTGGTGTGACCCCAAAGCCAGGAGTGAGGTCACTGCTGTGCTCACCTTCCTTCTCCTGACAGCGCTGAGTTAGGCTTCAGTGTGAGCCTGGCAGAGTGAAATGGGACTGAAGTCAGGCTGATGTCATCTTAACGGAATAACGGGGATCTCAGCCATGTTTGTCGATATCTGAAGTGCGGGAGACTAAGGGAGATCCCAACCTCTTCTCAGTGGCCTGTGGGGACAGGACAAGGGGCAATGGACACAAGTTGGACCACAGGANTTGGGGGCTTGGGGGTTGTTGCTCTGTGGAGCTCTGGTGGGAATGGGAACGCTCGGAGCAGCGCTGTGCTCTGTGATTCACTGGGAGTGAATCCTGGTGCTGCTGGTACCAGATCCCGGGGGAACCCGCAGCCTGGGCCAGTTCTGGGGCATAACTTGGGTTTTTTTTGGGTGAGACCCTGATGCCAGGAGTGAGGTCACTGGTGCACTCACCTTCCTTCTCCTGACAGCGCTGAGTTAAGGCTTCAGTGTGAGCCTGGCAGCGTGAAATGGGATGGAAGTCAGGCTGATGTCATCTTAATGGAATAACGGGGATCTCGGCCATGTTTGTCGATATCTGAAGTGTGGGAGACTAAGGGAGAACCCAACCTCTTCTCAGTGGTCTGTGGGGACAGGACAAGGGGCAACGGACACAAGTTGGACCATAGGAGGTTCCACACCGATGCAAGGAAGGACTTTGGGGTGAGGGAGCCCTGGGCCAGGCTGCCCAGGGGGGTTGTGGAGTCTCCTTCTCTGGAGATATTCCAGACCCATCTGGACACCGACCTGTGACTTGCTCTGGGGAACCTGCTTGGGCAGGGGGTTGGACTCGACAGGCTCTGGGGTCCCTTCCAGCCCCCCCACCCGTGTGATTCAGGTGTCCCTTTGCCTCAGCTGCTTCTTGTTCTTACAAACCTGGTCTCTAAGATCTCGGCTTCTGTGTGAGGGAGCCCTGACATACCTGGGTGTGGGGCATGTCTGAGCTCAAGGAGAAAACCAGTTTAAACCCAGCACTACACTGGGAGGACTGGGGATCACCCCAGGTTTGCCGATGGGTTCCCCCTGCCCCACCAGCACCTGTTACCTCTGGGGCTGTATTGAGAAGTGGGGGTCGAGTCTGCGGTGCCTCTGCCCGTTCCTCCGTCCTCCCGGGCAGGACTCACCCCCCAAACCCCATCCCCGTCCTTGCGAGCCGCGGGCTGAGCCCTCA